>JAPWFG010000043.1:600000-865597 GCA_028015205.1 Mytilisepta virgata | reverse complement strand
GAAAGTTTATATGTAGAGGCGAACGAGCCGTCTCTTTATAACCGTAGGATAAAACTTGGTTTACAATACTTAACCAAGCTAAAAGCATATCCTTCAAATCCTGCCTACGACTGTGTTTTCAATCCTCTCTATGAGGATATATTTGAACAACATGAAAATAAAATTCCTCCATTTGGTATTCGGATGAAACCACATATTTCTGGTTCTAACTTAAACCTTGATGAAATAGCCCCTATTAATATACCTCAATCGCCACCTTGGCTTGTACCCAAACCTAAATTTATTTTTGATCTCAGAAAATATAAAAAGTCTGAAACAAACCCAATTATCGTTCAGCAAAATTTTGCTGAATTCAAATCAAAATTTGCATTTCATGACTCAATTTATACCGATGGATCCAAGGACGGGGACAAAGTGGCTGCCGCAGCTGTCCATGGGCAGCAGGCAGCAACACTCCGTCTTCCATCTTCCAGTTCAATATTTTCTGCAGAAGCTAGAGCCATCATTCTTGCTTTGAAATTTGTCAGAACGTCTGATAAACAGAAATTCCTGATATGCTCAGATTCTCTTTCGTGTTTATTGGCCATAGAAGGTCAGAAATATAAAAACCCTTTAATTGCCCATATTATTGAATTTTATAAAAGACTTGTCCAAATGGGCAAAGAAATCATTTTTCTCTGGGTACCAAGTCATATTGGTATTAAGGGAAACACAGTCGTAGATAGAATAGCAAAGGATGCTTTAGATGACCCCATAACTAATATGTCAGTGCCTTACTCTGATTTTAAACCTTTAATATACAAATATGTTTTACGTCTGTGGCAGTCCCAGTGGGATCTGCTTACAGACAATAAATTACATTCTATAGAGCCAACTGTTGGCAAGAATGTTTGTTTCTTCGGCAAAACCCGAAGAGACCAAGTTGTTTTAACTAGGTGTCGCATTGGCCACACCAGGACGACTCATTCTTTTATTTTAGAGAATGAGCCGCCTCCTGAGTGTATTCCGTGCCAGTGTCGACATAGTATTAAACATCTTTTAATTGACTGTGTAGTTAAATCCGACATAATTAGTCGGTACTACACAGTCAACAATATGAAAGATTTATTTACAGTGGTCGCTGGCGACCGTCTTTTACAATATTTGAAAGACGCAGGACTGTACTCCAAAATATAGATAATTATACTATGTTCTTGAGTATAGTTATTGGTCATTGTCTTAAACTTTGTTATTATTAATTGACGTGATTTTATGTTTACTCAATATTTTATATGTTGACATTGTTAATTAAATAGCGTATCTGTGATATTATTTCTGAATGATTTTCGACTGTGATTTTAGTTTTACTGTTTATTCAAATTTCAATATTATTTGTAAATAGTTTATGATTTTAGATAATGTTTGAAATTTTAATCAGTTTGAGTTTAATTCGTTCTCGCCGTGATATTGGCTGCAATATCGCCAGCACGGCGTTAAAAAACAATCAATCAATCAATCAATGATTTTAATGTCCAGGATGAGAGTGTTTTGTCATATACTATTACTTACATTATCGTTTAAATTAAATAATATGGCTAATATTGGAAAGTGCTGTATAAGAAAAGGAATAGTTTCGGAATGTAAATGTTATGAAAATAGCATTCTGAACACGTGTGATTATAGCGTTAGATTTGTTAAAATGGAAGGGCCAAGCTGTAATTGCAAGATAATTTACTTGAACCCTGATATAAGAATTCTTACAACCGGAACGATTTGTCATTGGATGTGTAATGACAACATGTGTGGTAAGTGTTCCTTCAGGCATTATAACTATAAGCATGTTCTTTTTCCGTAACTTAAATGAGTTCTAAAACTTGACGAAAATTAGAAATTTAATGAAAACACTGAAAAATTCCTCAAATGGACATGTTATGGCTTATTTAGGAGTGGGTACATGTATGTTGAATGTTGACCTCAATATATTTTGTGAAAAAAATAAGTACAATGTAGTTAAAACTCATCCTTTTTTAAACATGCATAAGGCCACTTTTGTTTTTAACAAAAATGATAAAAGGTTATTGGGAAAATGTTAACATTTGGAAGAATTCAGTACATTTGAGACATTTTGATGGTGTAATTTGTGAATTATAAGCAAACTTTTGTAAAACTGAAGTTGGATTGATACAACCTATAAAAACATAAAAACACTAAATCTTCAAATCATGAAATGTGTCCAATTTAAAAAAAAACTATACAATGAGACCAATATTGACCCTTACCAGACTTTTTTGTCAAAACAGTTAGAAGTTTTTTCTTTTTCAGTACCAATACCACAGAATACAACCACCACCACAATGCCACATACCACACAGACCAAAAGGCCAAATACCACAATGTCAAATACCAGAAGGAACATTGGTTTATACAAATTAATAAAAAATCTTGATATAGATATTATTTTTTTGTATATTAAATGTATTAGGGGCCCCGCATCGAGGATGGGGGGAGCCTTATAGTTTTCATCTTGTCTGACCGTCTGTCTGTCTGTCAGTCAACAAACTACATAGATAGATATATTTTATTTATAATCATTGGTCTATAAGCATAATAAGGTACAAAATGAGTACATATAGTATAACATGAAATGTGGTATGGATGTGGAGGAATGTTCATATTTAGTGTTCATAACTTTTTTTGGAAAAAAATTTTCTCTCAAAAATCAGAGATTTGAGAATTGTACCCGAAGGATCATTCCTGGCATTGTCAATATAATAGTTTGAATTTTTTACAGGATTTATATTGTGGGGAGCCATTACTACTGTTATATTTTTGGTTATGATACTTGGAGCCTACATTTACTACAAGTGCAAGAGAGGAGCTCAAGGTATGAGGTATACACCAATTGAATCATCACCCCAGACAGAGATGACAACCTTCACTAACATAGTTTATACACCTTCCCCTTCACCAAACCCTGCCTCCGTTGTGAGTGAGGAGTCTGAGGAAGAACCTGTTGCTAAAAGGACAAGATCTCAAACAAAACGAAAATTGAAATTTAAGAAGTAAGATAATACACATGTATTAAACTAAAATTTCAGATAGACTTCTTTTTCATCTGTACTTTGATTTAGAATTACAAACATTGTTTTATGTTTAAAGCAGTTTTTTTTCTGAGAGGAAAAATATAGATGTGTTGTTAACACTTGATTAAAGGATTACTTTTTTTCCTTTTCTAGTCATGTACATTTTATTGTGTTCTTTTTTGTTATGCTATATTTTGAGTTTGCATATTTTAGTGGAAAAGATGATGAAGTTTATGCCTTTATGGCATCTGGTTAGTGTTATTAAAAAAAGTTTTACCTGGTGTCCATATTTATGTATAGAAAACTTTTGTAAAGCTTTTTTTGGAAAAAGTGTCTTGAAATGATTCCAAATTTGATATGATGTGATATGTATTTTTTACTGTGTAATTCTTAATTATTTTTGGAATTTTTGGATCAAGCTTTTCTCATAAACAATAACTCAGTATTATGTAAAATTTATACTTCCTGTGTAACAACTTTTGGATCATGGGGGTTTTTTATGTACTGTAAAACACATTCTAACTTTTGTTAAGATGTACATTTTTTTCTGAGAAAAGATATATTTTATCATGTTTCTCTTCCTCAATAGACTTTGTTTTGTCAGGGAGTTTAAGGTTTTTATGAAAACTCATTAATATTAGAATTGTGCCTTATAAATGTCTTTCAAGTTAAGTTTGTCCATTTAGATTGTACTTTATTTCCATTTGCGTAAATGTGTCAACAATATTATTCATTTAACAATCATGATCTTTCATAAGATAGTAAAGATCTGTATTGTATTTACTTTTGTATTTTTTATTATACCACATTGAGATCATATATGAAATTTTTATGTCACATGTTTCTCAGCAACTATAAACAGTTGGGTCTTGAAACCTTATAGAAAGGTTCCATATAAACCATTTTTTGTGTTCGCACCATATCCACTTCCTGTTTGCCAAATATTTAAACATTTCACGCAATGGCCAAAGTTGAGGGTATCCTTTTAATAGTATACATTGCTCACAATTTTTTGAGTATTTTTAAAAAAAAAAAATCATTCTCCTTAATTGTTATTAAAGATCTTGTTTTATATGTTTTTGATGCTTTTATATTTAGGTAAAATATACAAATTGTTATGATTATAAACTTTGTTATGTAACTGTGTTTTTTTATGATTTATATATTTAGATAAAATAAAGGAGAGAATGACCAAAAAAAGAAAAAACAAAAAAAACAGAGATAATCTTTTTGCTCATCTGATCAATAAGAACAGATGACACTAGGATTGTTTCATGTAGTTTTTGTTACTAAGCTTCAGATCTAGAGGATGATTGAGTGATCAGTGAAAGATTCACAAGGTAAGAGTTAAAGCTTCATTTTTTTTAAAATAAGATATAGCTGCAATATCGCCAGCTCGGCGTTAAAAAATATTCAATCAATCAATTAAATAAGATATAAGTATTAACATTGATATGGTGCTTTATTGGGTACACATTATATACAATGTACCAATGAACAATTCATAATTTTATATTTCCTGTTTAACATTATGGATAATTCAATTAACTATATGTGGCTTATGGAATTGTCTCCAATTATATTCAATATAACACTTTTAGAGTTGTCTCCCATTATATGTATTATGTATTTGTCAATATAATCATATATGTGTTATTTGCATTATGCCCTCCTGGGACCCTGATTTGGTTAATAAATTATCTTATGTCTTATGTCTTATACAAGATCCTTTTGTCAAATAATATGTAAAATATAGATGTCAATGAACCTTACTTTTAAGTGTTGAGATGGGATGATACATTCTCCCTCTGGCTGTACAATTATTTTATTGAACTTTACGTTTGATAGATTTTTTGAGATGTACTGATACATTCTCCCTGTGGCTGTAGTACACACATTAGGACACACAATGGGGTTCATGTACCGATATGATTATTCATGAACCCTATCTATGTCTATATGATTACTCATGAACCCTATCTGTTTAAATATGAACACCCAATGACCCCTATTGTAGTTAGGTTTGAAGCAAAATCATACATGTGATTTTACTAAATATGCCAATTCCATTGGGAACTTGGCCACATCTATCTGATCACTATTCTCATCTGCCACTAAATTTTGTCGAGATAAATGGGGTTAGTCTGTGTACATTTTTCAACCTGTAGGCTAACCCCTACTACAGGCTGATATACTATACCTGAATACATGTATATCATTGTCAAATCTGCAATATACATAACGTCGTTTAGGTCAATATCGCGAGTCAAGAGAAAATTTCATGGTTTTACTTTTTCGTTTAAAAATGGTGAATTTTAAAATTGATTTTAGGCTATGGTGCCCTAACTCAAGTTACGAAGTGTACGCACATTATTGCAGACGATAGTTTTTTTAACAAATAAGCCGTGATGTGCATCTTCTGTTGTGTTGGGTAGTAACCTGTGAAGTGTTTTTAGACGGGGAAGCAGATTTGCTTTTTTATTTTCATGCATGTCAAGTTGGGCATGTGGTCACTTTCTGTTTTTAAAATTTCCAGTTGCCCACAAAATGTTTGTTTTTACAAATATAAAGACGCGATGTGCATCTTCTCTTTTTGGATATTTAATCCCTGGAGCCTTGGGTGAAGTGTTTTTAGACGGGGAAGCAGATTTGACTTTTTTATTTTCATGCATGTCAAGTTGGGCATGTGGTCACTTTCTGTTTTTAAAATTTCCAGTTGCCGACAAAATGTTTGTTTTTACAAATATAAAGACGCGATGTGCATCTTCTCTTTTTGGATATGTAATCCCTGGAGCCTTGGGTGAAGTGTTCTTTATAAGACGAGGAAGCAAGCATATTTGCCTTTTTTATTTTCATTCATTTTGGGCATGTGGTCGCTTTTTAAATTCCCAGTGCAGATGATTGAATAGAAAGACGATTGTTCATTTTCTTTTGTGCATTTTTCTTTACACTTACGCAACGAAATCCTAAACCGTTTTCTGTCGAGCTGTCTTTAGACAAACTTTTCCTCGGTCGATACCGGAAACTTCTTGTGATGTATACTTCCAGAACGGTATCGGTTTTCGTGATCCGGATTAATTAATTAGGGGTAATTAGCAAAACGCGGAAACAATTGCGTATGTACTGATAAAAGTTTTAAACTGCACAATGGTCTCATACTTCTGATATATAAATATCGCACGTCGCATTTGTTGTTGAAACGGCAACCCGGCTAACAAAAATTTGTCTCATTCTTTTAGTAGTATTAATCGTATGTGGCCGCATTTGATGTTTATAGAATCTATCTCTATGTCAGGCTTTCATCTAATGTTGCAAGCTGTAATAAAGGTACAAACAATTAATATGTGCAATGGTAAATGGTATCATTCCCAACTATATTTCTAGACATGTGAACAAAAGATGACAATCATCCAGTAGTCATGCTGACATCATTCAAACATAGGCTATCTATATCTGGCTAATATTCCCCAATTCGACCACCTAAAAAATGAAAAACATCATACAATGGAATTGTCGAGGTTTAAAAATTAATTTAATTGAATTATCTCTTCTTGCTCAGACTTTCCTTCCAGTTGCCTTTTGTCTTCAAGAGACTCATTTAAAAGAAAACGATAATATAAATATTAAAAATTATTCTCTCTACAGCACACGAGTAAAACAGGATGAAAGAGCTGCTGGCGGCTCATCCATCCTTGTTAAACATGACATCATTCACGGTCAAATATCTCTACAAACTGATTTACAAGCTGTTGCTATCCGAATAACACTTAATAAAACTGTTACATTATGTTCTGTATATATCCCACCAAACTGTCACTTAGAAATAAATCAACTTAAATTTTTGATAGATCAGTTACCTGCCCCGTTTCTTCTAATGGGTGACTTTAACGCCGATAATCCTCTGTGGGGCAGTAACTCTCAAAATGACAAAGGCAAAAAGATTGACGATTTCTTAAATCAGGAAAGTTTGTGCATTTTTAACGATGGATCGGACACCTACCTCCATCCAGGGAATTGTTCGAGCAAACTCTGTCGAGATGATGTTAGAACAGACATTTTCTATAACGATAGCGATCAAATCCTTAAATTTAATGAAACGTTAGTATCGATAGCTGAGAGAGCCATTCCTAAAACCTCGACAAACCCTAAACAACCAAGCAAATCCTGGTTCGACGACGACTGAGAGGAAGCTAAGAAGCACAGGAAAAAGGCCGAACGACGGTTCAACATGAATCCAACATCTGACAAACTCAGTAATGTTCGTATATTTCGTGCAAAAGCACGCCGAACATTTTAACATAAGCGGCGCAAGTCTTGGCAAAACTTCGTGTCTAAAATAAACTCGCATACACCGAGGAATAAAGTTTGGAATTTTATACAAAAAATTAATGGGGAAAAAAGAAAGGCCAATCTTCACCACCTTAAAGATGGCCAAACCCTCTTGACCTCGGAAAATGACATTTCTGATAAACTCGGTGAAACCTTCTTAAAACATTCTTCTTCTCGCAATTATTCTAAAACTCAACTTTAAATCAAATAATTTAGACGACTACAACCTTCCTTTCTCTCTCGAAGAGCTGAAATCCTCTCTGGCCAAGGCCCATGACACAGCTTCTGGCCCTGACGATATCCATTATCAACTCCTTAAACGTCTGCCTGATGCGACTCTTCAAGTACTATTGGATCTTTTTAATAAAGTATGGGAGACTGGCGACTTGCCTTCCATTTGGAAGCTAGCCACCGTTATCCCTGTCCCAAAACCTGGGAAGGATCATTTTGAACCGTCGAATTATCGGCCCATTGCCCTCAGCAGTTGCATTTGTAAAACCATGGAACGAATGATCAATGACCGCCTTGTTTGGTTCCTAGAGACAAACGGTCTCCTGTCAAATATACAGTGTGGATTCCGACAAGGCAGAAGCACATTAAGCATTTTAAAAGACTTAAATGATATGGGGTTGAAAGGTAGGTTACCTACCTTCATTGAAAACTTTCTTTCAGACAGTTCAAGGTAAAGGTTAACACGACCATGTCTGACCCTTTTGAACAAGAGATGGGTGTTCCTCAGGGAAGTATCCTCTCCGTCACTTTATTTAGTATAAAAATAAAGAGTTTAGCTAAAACATTAAAACAAAATGTTGAAGGCTCCCAGTATGTAGATGACTTTTTGATATGTTATAGGGCTAAAAATATGAACAATATTGAAAGACAACTTCAGTTGTAATTAAATAAAATTGAAAAATGGGCTATGGAAAATGGTTTTCAATTTTCCAGCTCCAAAACTGTTTGGATGCATTTTTGCAATAAACGCAAAATGCATTTAGACCCTGAGCTAAAACTCAACAACTCGCCTATTAAAGTTGTTAAGGAAACCAAATTTCTTGACTTATGTTGGATAGTAAACTCACCTTTCTACCCCATATCAAAATGCTAAAAGCTAAATGTTTGAAAGCATTGGATATTTTAAAAGTTGTTTCCAGCACTGACTGGGGTGCTGATAAAAATATTTTATTAAATTTATATCGATCCTTAGTTAGATCAAAACTTGATTATGGTTCAATTATATATGGATCTGTTCGAAACTCCTATATAAAAATTTTAGATACTGTTTAGATGGCGTTCATAAAGCTTAAGAAATACATTAATATTTTTAATTGATAGAATCCTCCTTAACTGAATCTGCCCCTTATCCTTACAGTTGTCATTAAATAAAATTGAAAAATGGGCTATGGAAAATGGTTTTCAATTTTCCAGGTCCAAAACTGTTTGCATGCATTTTTGCAATAAACGCAAAATGCATTTAGACCCTGAGCTAAAACTCAACAACTCGCCTATTAAAGTTGTTAAGGAAACCAAATTTCTTGACTTATGTTGGATAGTAAACTCACCTTTCAAATCTTCAGTAGGGTCACTGCGACTCTCCAATACAGGAAACAGACGGGACTATTTATAGGTATAATAGTAAACCTATCTGGTGAAGTCCACCGGAACTCTTCACATGTGCGTCGCAAGGCTCTTACATCCCCCACCGATATCTTACACTCAGCGGGGAATCTCACCCCCTTGTTTACAAATGTTATTAATTGACCTACCGTAGCATCGGATCTACCTACAATCCATCTGGCCAATTGCTGCACAGCAGTTCGCCTCTGTACCTGGTACTCAGGATCATGCATCACCAAGTCTGAGACCCAGATATCAAACAGGTTGGTCAAGTGAGACCAGACCAAGTGATCCCTCAGCCTTCGGTCCTTTTTCAGGCACCCTGGTGCTGGACATGGTGACTCCCTTGGTAGTCCTCTGTACAACCGGGATTCTTTGGCCTTCCCAGCTGCCTCCATGACCGCCTCTTCTACCTGCCCGGAGACAAGCTCCGGGGTTGGCGATCCACTGGCCTTTTTTTTTACTTCTGGCAAGAACAACATAATGGATATAATTTACAGAATTTAGTCATTTAATTTGCTGATATATTAATGAAACAAGTGTCAACGTGTATTTGTTTAATGATAACTTATTTTCTAATGCACAATTACAGTTAAGAGCTTGCAATATGAGTACATGTATCGAGATTTTCTCATTTTTATACATCTGAAGTTTCATAATCGTGATTTGTATGGCTATTGACATGATAAAATAAAACATGATGAATAGTTTTTAATTTAGAGTACGTCTTTTTAGTCCCCTACCGGCGAAAAAAAAATCCAGCCAAATTTAAACAAGTTCTAGCCCTTCTTATTAATGTTTATAATAGCAAAAACTTTATAAAATTATATTAATAGTCACAATATACATTAGTTTCCAGAAAAAAATGGTTTTAATGGTGAAGACAGCCATAAAAAAAAAATATATGGTATATATGTTCGGCAGATTTAAATACACCTCCATCAAAATAAATTTGGGTTGGAAAAAAATATGAAAGTATATCTTTTTCTCCCTTAACGTATCTGTATCTGTATCTTCATATATTCTGCCAATATAGGCACACCTTCTGTACGAAGTAATAAATCCAATATAAATCCAATCACCAATAGTATATTAATACAGTCTGTACACAATAAAAGTATGTCAATATATTTCTTCACCAATATCACATATCAAGTCTTATTCACGGAATTTAGAATAAATTTACTTTTAATTAATAATAATAATAACTTACAGTCCACACACAACTACTACTTAGCTGAATTTGACTTTCTTAAGTTTTTCTGTCCAGTGCTTAGGAGCTTGTATCTTTGCATATTGTTATGATATTGTATTATTATTTTTATTTTGATATGGTATTGTAATTATTATATTATTTATCTTGGCCTAATTTGTTCCACTATTGAAAAAGAATGTTTTGCACTGTTGTCTGCACTTCAACATTTTGATGTATATTTAAATCCAACTATGCATCCTATTCTGGTTTATACTGATCATAATCCTCTCACCTTCATACATAAAATGAGAAACAAGAACCAGAGGTTGACTAGGTGGAGTTTATTGTTACAGGAATATGATATTATTGTAAAACATATTAAAGGTAAAGATAACGTAATAGCAGATGCTTTATCTAGATCTTATTAAAACACTGTTTACATATTATATATTACTGTATATATTGTTCATGCGAAGTTCTCGTTACCCTCCAACTTCTTTTAAGGGGGGAGGTGTTATGATATTGTATTATTATTTTTATTTTGATATGGTATTGTAATTATTATATTATTTATCTTGGCCTAATTTGTTTTGTGTGGCCTTATAACATGTATAATATGTTTACATAATATTTATAGTTTACCAAATAATGTTATAACTGCGCAGTTTAGAAATCACTGGAACAATAATAGATACTAATGGAATGACTAGAACTTTCTATTTGACTTACGTAATAATTCTGGTGTGATTCGAACTTCTGCCGTATTCCAGAAGTTTCCGTTCTACAGTATATATACAGACAAGAAAGTTAGACTTTCAGATCCGAACGTATTAGACCAGACATGCTTGTGTTCTCAGCTGTTGGATTTATTTACGTTTCACACATCATCCTTGACACACATTTATTTACGTTACATCATACTAGATTGTGACTGATTGGATATAATATTCCGTTTGGATTCCCGCAACAGTGACGAGAAGAATTCCGGATTAGGAAAAGAAAGATTTTGAACAGTAAAGTTGACATTTTAGTTTTTTTTGTAATATTTTTGTAAACTTTGTATATAATAAATCTTGTTAAATTTTATTATTGATTTGTGTCTTTTGTTGGCTACAATTTAAAGGTGATTTCGGCCGTAACAATATGCAGGTTATATATAAGTGTTCAACATGCAGGCTAATAAAGCTAAATAAATTACTAGTTTTGGTGCAAGCACAGAATTTCGCAAGATAGTATGGGTTAATTATCACATGGATTAAGTTTATATCCAAACTAATGTTAAATAGTTCCACCAATCTAAGACATTGCTCACGTATCACTTTTAAAAGCTTTTCTCTGTCCGGTTCAAGATGAATACAAGAGATAAGAAAATGTTCCATCGTTTCGTCTTCTTTATTACAAATTTTGCATGTGGCTGATACCTCACATTTGTTGAATTTGGCTCTATTTGATTGCAGTATGTAATCATTGTTATTTATCGTCATAATGCAACTAACGTGTATTTTACGGTTTATTTAACATGTGTATGGGTTAATAATTATTAATTATAAAGATGATAAGTGTTCACTATTAATTATGCTTTATTAATCACTATTAATTATAAGACATTAATTAACATATTAAAAGTATTCACTTTGAAGAAATTATTTAATATAGCTGTATTTATTATTATTGTATTATGCATTTTCATTAATTGATCAAATAAACTAGAGGAATGTATTCAATCGAATACAACTTACCCGCCAAAGAACGTTCGAGTAGCTCTGAGTTGACAAATTTGAAGAATGTACCAGGTGCACAGATGACACTTTTTTCATTTTTTCCTTTTGTTTTTGGATTTTTTTTATGAGTGACCTAAATGTATGAAGTACTATTTATTTACGGAAGAAGTCATTATGTGGATAAAAAAATATACAACGAAGCCAATAAAAACAGCCTGGATGATTGTTATTGATTATTTTAAGTAGTTCTTTTTATTTAAATACAAACTGCAGCCACTAAAAATTGATGGTCACTGAAAAAACGATCTAAAACTTGATGATCTTTTACAACATTGTTTCGACAGTAAATGTGATCAATACACGTACCTCTATCTGATGTGGGAGACGTCACTACTTGTAGAAATCCCATTGAAGACATAAATTGAAGGAAATTATTCCTTTTAGATGATAGTGTGTCAATATTCAAGTCTCCAACGATAATGGTTTCAAAGTTGGGAAGCGACATCAGGACATGTTTAAACTTTGTTATCAATGTCTTAATTGATATGCCGTTCGGTTGTCGGTATACACAAACAATATTGAAACCTTTCGTTGGGGTGTGCAGAGAAACAGCTAGAGCTTCTAGACAAGTGAGTCTTACGTCAACTTTATACATGTATATATTGAAAATTGTAAAAGCCACTTTACTGCAAAATCAAGGTCAAGGTTAAAAGATGGGGGTGCAACTGTGGTCAGCTACTACCGGGGCATATGGCAATGCATACCAAGTTTCATCAATCTAGGACTTACAGTTCTATAGATATGGAGATGCTCATAAAACCTTATGAAAGACACTGCTATTATACATGTATGTATTGAAAATTGTAAAAGCCACTTGACTGTAAAATCAAGGTCAAGGTTAAAAGATGGGGATGCAACTGTGCTAAGCTACTACTGAGGCATATGCATACCAAGTTTCACCCCGTGTGGGTCCCGGGGACACAATAGAATAGGCCCACAGCTCCTCGGCTTGGCGTAAGAGGCCCCTAAAGAGGCGACATGTTTGCCGTGTGTCGCAAACCCGTGTCGGTAATAGGGAGTGTTCCTGGATGGCCGGAAAAACGGTTCCGATCACCATCTGGGGCACAATCTTTACCTAGACGGGAGGCCGGATGGACCCGATTCGGTCAATCGGCTGGTCGCATCAATCCCTTATACAACATTATATATGTTTTTTTTCTCCTCACTGAAATCGGAATTCCAAATTGCTACATGACGGGATTGGTGGTGGCTTAAGGGTCAAACTTCAATATGTACAAAATTTCCTACATTTGTATTGGCTTTTTATTTATTTTTCTTATTTTTCTTATGTTTTTTGTTTACATAATTCCAAATAACGTAATTAATGGTTTAGGCAACACCGGTACGATTTGTTCAATCCTATTGAAAGTTTGGTTATATTTTGATACATTTTTAATACAACCAGCTCATGAATGGCTCGATGGTCCCGATTTAGCCAGTAACTGGTCATGTCTAGCCCTCTGCTGTCTTCTCGTGGTTGTCTGAAAAGATCCAGATGAACCCTATATGAAACCGAGATACACTGGGATGGGATGGTGGACTGCAATGGAGTATCGTTTGAGGTTGATGTTCGGGTTCTGGGATCTTGGGATGACAACCACTGATGGAGGCGCAGAGAAGGCGGTGGCTGATGGGACAAAGCTTCCTCGGCTTAATGAGGCCACATGTTTGCCGTGTGTGGATACCCGTAAGGATAGAGGACGGGATCCTGGTGGCTGAAACACGCCACTTTGGCCCATACTTTATCTGAAACGGGAGGTCGGATGGGCCCGGTCGCGACCAATCGGCTGGTCACGCCAAGCCCTTGAACTGTCCTGTTACCAAAATGTACAACAATAGTACCATTTATATAGGATGGTTTAAGAAGGCGGTGGCTTATGGGTCAATCGTGTAGATGTTACTTCGGACGGTTGTTTCGTCAGGTAACCCCTGGCACGAAGCTTGCGTCCGAACAGAAGTGCTCTATGCGAGTATCTTATCCCTGTAGCCCTAGTGCTTGTCGCATATGCGGCAAGTATACATCATATTGGTGCTGCTCCGAGGCGGGCGGGGAGCAGGGATAACGAATCATTATATAATCACCATGGCTTCTACAGAAAACCCCCCAAAACCAACAAGTTCGAAAAGAAAATGTACAAACAGTGACGACGAGGATCCTCCAACCAAACAAGCAAATACAGCTCCAGACACGTTCGCAAGATTTATTGTACTGACTGCCGTAAATTCGGAAAAACAGATTACCAAACTTTCGCCATTTCTACTTCAAAAAACAATTCAGAGCTATGCTGGTCAAGTCAAAAAGGTATCTAAAATGAAAAATGGAAGTTTACTCATTGAATGTATTAGACCTCAACAATCTAAAAATCTTCTATCTCTAACCAAAATATCTGATGTTCAAATCTCAGCCACTCCACACAGAACACTCAATTCATGCCAAGGAGTTATTCGCGACAGAGATCGTGATCTATCCGATTTATCCGAAGAAGAAATCTGCGCAGAACTCGAATCTCAAAATGTCTCAAAAATCAAACGATTTACAAAAAAATCAGAAGATAAGATCATTAAACTTAACACATATCTCATTACCTTCAACCTCCCAAGTGTGCCGGAACATATCTATATCGGACCCTACAGAATCAAAGTTGACAAATACGTACCTAACCCTACTCGTTGCTTCAAATGCCAGAAATTTGGACACGGTAGGGGTTCATGTAGAGGTACGGAAAAATGTGTCAAATGTTCTGTAGAGGGCCATTCCAGTTTTGATTGTGACGGCCACATCAAATGTGTAAACTGTGGTTTAGATCATATGGCGAATTCCAGGAACTGTCAATTCTACATAAAAGAACTTGAAATACAGAAAACAAAAGCTGACAAGAACATTAGCTATCAAGAAGCTAAACGACTTATCTCTGCCGCGAATAACTCTACTCAAACCACATCTTATGCTGATAAAGTTAAACAACCCCAAAGCACTCGATCATTTGCAACTCAAACTGATTACACATGGCCTGTTGAATCAGAACTCCCAGTTCTCCTTTCTCAATCCAATTCCTCGAAAGGGAAAACTTCCCAATCTACACAGTCTAATTCATCACAAACATCTAGTACTCTATCTACAAAAAATCAACCAAAATCATCAGCTAAACACAGAACTTCCACATCTTCAGATAAGAAACCTCAAAATCCGCCGTCTTCACAGAAAAACACAAGATCCTCGTCTTCTGATAAGTTAAAAAACAAACAACTTTCTAATCGCCAAACAAAGGCTGATAAAAATTTTAAGTTTAACAGGTTTAGAGATTTGTGCTCAGAGTTTTACGACGAAGTCGATCTAGACTCTGACCAATGGATACAACTCCCATTGAAAATCTGGAGTCAATCTGGGGTGATCCCTTAGTTCTATCGAAGGATTCTCCTCCATCAGCGATTGACTCCAGCGCCTCGGGTGGCAGGCGCTGTAGATCAAACGAACGAACAAAAAAGGGTTACTCCCCCATCCGTCCACCTAAATAATGAACAATATTATCCAATGGAATTGTCGAGGTTTAAAAATCAATTTAATTGAACTATCCTTACTTATCCAAACCTTCATTCCTGTTGCCTTTTGCCTACAAGAAACTCATTTAAAAGAAAATGATCAAGTAAATATTAAAGATTATTCTCTGTACAGTCCCCCGTGTGGGTCCCGGGGACACAATAGAATAGGCCCACAGCTCCTCGGCTTGGCGTAAGAGGCCCCTAAAGAGGCGACATGTTTGCCGTGTGTCGCAAACCCGTGTCGGTAATGGGGAGTGTTCCTGGATGGCCGGAAAAACGGTTCTGATCACCATCTGGGGCACAATCTTTACCTAGACGGGAGGCCGGATGGACCCGATTCGGTCAATCGGCTGGTCACATCAATCCCTTTTTGTAACACATTATATATTTATTTTTTCCCCTTCAACACTGATTAATATAAATTCTAAATTGCTGTTTGGCGGGATTGGTGTTGGCTTATGGGTCACAAATTTCAACAGGCTCAAAATTTTACTTTTGAATTTGTGAATTTAATATTTTAGTGTTATTTTTGTTTTGTTATTTTTATTTTATATACGAATATTGAAATTTGGATTTTTTGTCAACTTGGTTAGTTTTTCACCCCCTTCAAATATATTTGGATTGTTTTTTATATACACCCAGTTCAAAGAATGGCTGGATGACCCCGGTTCAGTCAAAACTGGTCATGTCTTACCCTCGGCTTTTTCTCGTGGTTATTTGAAAAGATCCTGAGGAACCCTCAATGACATCCAGATACAATGGGTTGGATGGGCGGAATGCATGTATCATATGGATTGATGTTTGGGTTCCGGGGTCTTTGGAAAGTAACCACTGACGGAATTGCGGAGAAGGCGGTGGCTTATGGGGCAAGGCTTCCTCGGCTTAATGAGGCCACATGTTTGCCGTGTGTGGATACCCGTAAGGATAGAGGACGGGATCCTGGTGGCTGAAACACGCCACTTTGGCCCTTACTTTATCTTAAACGGGCGGTCGGATGGGCCCGGTCCTGATCAATCGGCTGGTCACGCCAAGCCCTTGAACTTGACCTATTTCCAGAATGTACAACAACAGTACCACTTATTAGGTTGGGTTCAAGAAGGCGGTGGCTCATGGGTCAATCGTGTAGATGTTACTTTGGGCGGTTGTCTTGCCGGGCAACCCCTGGCACAAGGCTTGCGCCCATTAAGAGGTACTCTATGCGAGTATCTTATTCTAGTATCCCTAGTGCTTGTTGCAGATGTGGCGGGCGTGCGTCGTTTTGATGTATTCTGGTATCCATCATGGATGCTAGAGTGCATCAAGGCGATGTATGCATCACGCTTGTCGCAAATGTGGCAAGCATACATCGTGTTGATGCTGCTCCGAGGTGGGCGGGGAGCTAGGGTAACGAATCATATATACATCACCATGGAATTTCCAAATAAAAACCCCCCAAACAACCAATCAAAAAACAAAAGAAAATTAGATACCAGTGATGATGAGGAACATGCAGCTAAGTTGCCAAATACTTTTTCGGACAATTTTCCAAAATTTTTAGTTATTACATCAGTAAACAATGCAAAACCTGTCACTAAAATTTCTCCATTTGTTATTCAAAAAACATTACAAGGCTGTGCCGGCCAGCTTAAAAAAGTTACAAAAATGAGAAATGGAAATCTGCTAGTTGAATGTCTCAGATCACAACAGGCCAAAAATTTACTCTCTCTTACAACAATTTCTGATGTCCACATCTCTGTTACACCCCATAGATCACTGAATTCATGCCAGGGTGTGATTAGAGACAGAGACCGTGATTTAGCTGAGTTGACGGAAGAAGATATATGCGAAGAACTGAAATCTCAAAATGTTTCCAAAGTCAAAAGGTTTACAAAACGACATGAAGGTAATATAATTAAACTTAACACTTATCTCATCACTTTTGACCTTACCCGTGTGCCTGAACATATCTTCATAGGTCCCTACAGAATCAGAGTTGACACTTTCATACCTAACCCTACCCGTTGCTTCAAATGCCAGAAATTTGGGCACGGTAAGAGTTCATGTAGAGGTGTTGAAAAGTGTGTCAAATGTTCTGTAGAGGGCCACTCCAATTTTGATTGTGACGGCCACGTTAAATGTGTAAATTGCGGACTAGATCATATGGCCAATTCCAGAAACTGCCAATCTTACAAAACAGAGCTTGAAATTCAGAAAACTAAAGTAGAAAAAGGTATAAGCTATCAGGAAGCAAAAAAAATGGTCTCTGCCTCTAACAACTCTACTCCTACAACATCATATGCTGACAAAGTTAAATCACCTAAAACCAATAGATCCTTTTCAACTCAAACTGATTTCACTTGGCCTGACGGAACAGAATTTCCTGTTCTCACCGTCAAACCCAAACAAGCAAGTGAAAAATCTTCTCATTCTAAAAAGTCTTCATCCAATTCTTCACAAACGTCTGACACTTCTCTTTCTTCAAATGTCAATAATCAGCAAAAACCAACTCCAAAACAAAGGTCTTCTATATCCTCAAACAAAAAATCACCTCAGAAACCGTCACAGAGAGCTGCACGTTCCTCATCACAAGATAAATCAAAAAACAAAAACTGTTCAAATCGCCTCTCGAAGGCTGAAAAAACTCAAAAATTCAACAAGTTTCGAGACCTCTGCTCAGAGTTTGACGATGATATTGATGAAGACTCTGAGCAGATGGATACCACTGAAATAGAGTCAATCTGGGGGGATCCAATAGTAACATCTGTGGATTCCACACGCCCAGTTACTGACCCCAGAGCTTCGGATGGACGACACAGAAGTTCCTCCCGTGAACACCCAAAGAAGAACTATTCTCCCATCCGTCCTCCAACAAAATAAATAACATAATACAATGGAATTGTCGGGGTTTAAAAATTAACTTAATAGAGCTATCGTTACTTGTACAAGCTTTCCTTCCTGTTGCCTTTTGTCTTCAGGAAACACATTTAAAGGAAAACGATAATGTAAACATTAAAAATTACTCGATTTACAGCACTCAAGTTAAAAAGGATGAAAGAGCCGCTGGCGGTTCATCAATCCTGGTTAAAGATGGTATTATACATAGTCAAATAAAACTTAATACCGAATTACAAGCAGTTGCTGTCAAACTCTCCCTTCAAAAAACTATAACATTGTGTTCTGTCTATCTCCCCCCTAATACGTCCTTGGAAATAAATCAACTTAAATCTTTAACAGATCAGTTGCAAGCCCCTTTTCTCCTTATGGGTGATTTTAACGCCCACAATCCAATATGGGGCAGTAACTCCCAAAATGATAAGGGGAAAAAAGTTGAAGACTTCTTAAACCAGGAAGGCTTGTGCATTTTTAACGATGGCTCAGATACATATCTCCACCCGGGAAATGGTTCTTACTCGGCTATCGATCTAACTATTTGTGACCCTTCGTTATTACTGGATTACTCGTGGCGGGTCCACGATGATTTGTGTGGAAGTGATCACTTTCCAATTATTTTGGAAAATCTGTTTCCCTCTTCCTCTGAGAGAGTTGCTCGCTGGAAATTTGACAAAGCCAATTGGCCTTTGTTCGAGCAACTCTGTCGAGATGAACTTAAGAAAGAGACTTTTAATAATGTTATTAATCCAGTCCTTAAATTTAATGAAACGTTAGTATCGATAGCTGAGAGGTCCATTCCTAAAACCTCGACAAATCCAAAACAACCAAGCAAACCCTGGTTCGATGAAGACTGTGAGGAAGCTAAGAAACACAGAAAAAAGGCCGAACGACGGTTCAACATGAATCCAACCTCTGACAATCTCAGTAATGTTCGTATATTCCGTGCTAAAGCACGTCGCACATTTAAACAAAAGAGGCGCAAGTCTTGGCAAAACTTCGTCTCTAAAATAAACTCTCATACACCTATGAATAAAGTCTGGAATTTCATCCAAAAAATTAATGGTAAAAACAGAAAGACCAATCTTCACCATTTAAAAGATGGCCAAACTCTTTTGACTTCAGAAAATGACATCTCGAATAAACTCGGTGAAACTTTCTCAAAACATTCTTCTTCTCTGAATTCCCCCGTGTGGGTCCCGGGGACACAATAGAATAGGCCCACAGCTCCTCGGCTTGGCGTAAGAGGCCCCTAAAGAGGCGACATGTTTGCCGTGTGTCGCAAACCCGTGTCGGTAATAGGGAGTGTTCCTGGATGGCCGGAAAAACAGTTCCGATCACCATCTGGGGCACAATCTTTACCTAGACGGGAAACCGGATGGACCCGATTCGGTCAATCGGCTGGTCACATCAATCCCTTTTTGTAACACATTATATATTTATTTTTTTCCCTCCAAGACTGATTAATATAAATTCTAAATTGCTGTTTGGCGGGATTGGTGTTGGCTTATGGGTCACAAATTTCAACAGGCTCAAAATTTTACTTTTGAATTTAGGAATTTAATTTTTTAGTGTTATTTTTGTTTTGTTATTTTTATTTTATATACGAATATTGAATTTGGATTTTTTGTCAACTTGGTTAGTTTTTCAACCCCTTCAAATATATTTGGATTGTTTTTTATATACACCCAGTTCAGAGAATGGCTGGATGACCCCGGTTCAGCCAAAACTGGTCATGTCTTGCCCTCGGCATTTTCTCGTGGTTATTTGAAAAGATCCTGAGGAACCCTCAATGACATCCAGATACAATGGGTTGGATGGGCGGAATGCATGTATCATATGGGTTGATGTTTGGGTTCCGGGGTCTTTGGAAAGTAACCACTGACGGAATTGCGGAGAAGGCGGTGGCTTATGGGGCAAGGCTTCCTCGGCTTAATGAGGCCACATGTTTGCCGTGTGTGGATACCCGTAAGGATAGAGGACGGGATCCTGGTGGCTGAAACACGCCACTTTGGCCCTTACTTTATCTTAAACGGGCGGTCGGATGGGCCCGGTCCTGATCAATCGGCTGGTCACGCCAAGCCCTTGAACTTGACCTATTTCCAAAATGTACAACAATAGTACCAATTATATAGGCTGGGTTCAAGAAGGCGGTGGCTCATGGGTCAATCGTGTAGATGTTACTTTGGGCGGTTGTCTTGCCGGGCAACCCCTGGCACAAGGCTTGCGCCCATTAAGAGGTACTCTATGCGAGTATCTTATTCTAGTATCCCTGGTGCTTGTCGCAGATGTGGCGGGCGTGCGTCGTTTTGATGTATTCTGGTATCCATCATGGATGCTAGAGTGCATCAGGGCGATGTATCCATCACGCTTGTCGCAAATGTGGCAAGCATACATCGTGTTGATGCTGCTCCGAGGTGGGCGGGGAGCTAGGATAACGAAACATAAATATATCACCATGGACTTTCAAAACAAAAAAACAAACCAATCAACAAACAAACGAAAATTAGATAATAGTGATGATGAGGAACATGCAGCTAAGTTACCAAATACTTTTTCGGACAATTTTCCAAAATTTTTAGTTATTACATCAGTCAACACTGCAAAACCTGTCACCAAAATTTCTCCTTTTATTATCCAAAAAACATTACAAGGCTGTGCCGGCCAGCTTAAAAAAGTTACAAAAATGAGAAATGGAAATCTGTTAGTTGAATGTCTCAGATCACAACAGGCCAAAAATTTACTCTCTCTCACAACAATTTCTGATGTCCAAATCTCTGTTACACCTCATAGATCATTGAATTCATGCCAGGGTGTGATTAGAGACAGAGACCGTGATTTAGCTGAGTTGACGGAAGAAGATATATGTGAAGAACTGAAATCTCAAAATGTTTCCAAAGTTAAAAGGTTTACAAAACGACATGAAGGTAATATTATCAAACTTAACACTTATCTCATCACTTTTGACCTTACCCGTGTGCCTGAACATATCTTCATAGGTCCCTACAGAATCAAAGTTGACACTTTCATACCTAACCCTACCCGTTGCTTCAAATGCCAGAAATTTGGGCACGGTAAGAGTTCATGTAGAGGTATTGAAAAGTGTGTCAAATGTTCTGTAGAGGGCCACTCCAATTTTGATTGTGACGGCCACGTTAAATGTGTAAATTGCGGACTAGATCATATGGCCAATTCCAGAAACTGCCAATTTTACAAAACAGAGCTTGAAATTCAGAAAATTAAAGTAGAAAAAGGTATAAGCTATCAGGAAGCAAAAAAAATGGTCTCTGCCTCTAACAACTCTACTCCTACAACATCATACGCTGATAAAGTTAAATCACCTAAAACCAATAGATCCTTTGCAACTCAAACTGATTTCACATGGCCTAACGGAACAGAATTTCCGGTCCTCACCGTCAAACCCAACCAAGCAAGTGGAAAATCTTCTCATCCTAAACAGTCTACATCCAATTCTTCACAAACGTCTGACACTTCTCTTTCTTCAAATGTCAATACTCAGCAAAAACCAACTCCGAAACAAAGGTCTTCTACATCCTCAAACAAAAAATCACCTCAGAAACCGTCACCATCACAGAGAGCTGCACGTTCCTCATCACAAGATAAATCAAAAAACAAAAACAATTCAAATCGCCTCTCGAAGGCTGAAAAAACTCAAAAATTCAACAAGTTTCGAGACCTCTGCTCAGAGTTTGACGATGATATCGATGAAGACTCTGAGCAGATGGATACCACGGAAATAGAGTCAGTCTGGGGGGATCCAGTAATACCATCTGTGGATTCCACACGCCCAGTTACTGATTCCAGAGCTTCGGATAGACGACACAGAAGTTCTTCCCGTGAACACCAAAAGAAGAACTATTCTCCCATCCGCCCTCCAAGAAAATAAACAACATAATACAATGGAATTGTCGGGGTTTAAAAATTAACTTAATAGAGCTATCGTTACTTGTACAAGCTTTCCTTCCTGTTGCCTTTTGTCTTCAGGAAACACATTTAAAAGAAAACGATAATGTAAACATTAAAAATTACTCGATTTACAGCACTCAGGTTAAAAAGGATGAAAGAGCCGCTGGCGGCTCATCAATCCTGGTTAAAAATGGTATTATACATAGTAAAGTAAAACTTAATACCGAATTACAAGCAGTTGCTGTCAAACTCTCTCTTCAAAAAACTATAACATTGTGTTCTGTCTATCTTCCCCCTAATACGTCCTTGGAAATAAATCAGCTGAAATCTTTAACAGATCAGTTGCAAGCCCCTTTTCTTCTTATGGGCGATTTTAACGCCCACAATCCAATATGGGGCAGCAACTCCCAAAATGATAAGGGGAAAAAAGTTGAAGACTTCTTAAACCAGGAAGGCTTGTGCATTTTTAACGATGGCTCAGATACATATCTCCATCCGGGAAATGGTTCTTACTCGGCTATCGATCTAACTATTTGTGACCCTTCGTTATTACTGGATTACTCGTGGCGGGTCCACGATGATTTGTGTGGAAGTGATCACTTTCCAATTATTTTGGAAAATCTTTTTCCCTCTTCCTCTGAGAGAGTTGCTCGCTGGAAATTTGACAAGGCCAATTGGCCTTTGTTCGAGCAACTCTGTCGAGATGAACTAAAGAAAGAGACTTTTAATAATGTTATTAATCCAGTCCTTAAATTTAATGAAACGTTAGTATCGATAGCTGAGAGGTCCATTCCTAAAACCTCGACAAATCCAAAACAACCAAGCAAACCCTGGTTCGATGACGACTGTGAGGTAGCTAAGAAACACAGGAAAAAGGCCGAACGACGGTTCAACATGAATCCAACCTCTGACAATCTCAGTAATGTTCGTATATTCCGTGCTAAAGCACGTCGCACATTTAAACAAAAGAGACGCAAGTCTTGGCAAAACTTCGTCTCTAAAATAAACTCTCATACACCTATGAATAAAGTCTGGAATTTTATCCAAAAAATTAATGGTAAAAACAGAAAGACCAATCTTCACCATTTAAAAGATGGCCAAACTCTTTTGACTTCAGAAAATGACATCTCGAATAAACTCGGTGAAACATTCTCAAAACATTCTTCTTCTCTGAATTATTCCCAGGAATTCCAAAGGATTAAAAACCGAACTGAGAAAAACAAACTCAATTTTAAATCAAACAATTTAGAAGATTACAACCGCCCTTTTTGTTTAGATGAGCTTAAAATTTCTCTGTCGAAAGCCCATGACACAGCATGTGGCCCAGATGATATTCACTATAAACTTTTGAAACATCTTCCTGACACTTCTCTTAAAACGCTTTTAGATCTTCTGAACAATGTATGGGAAACTGGCGACTTGCCTTCCATTTGGAAACTTGCCACAGTTATCCCTATTCCAAAACCTGGGAAGGATCATTTTGAACCGTCGAATTATCGGCCAATTGCCCTCACAAGTTGCATTTGTAAGACAATGGAACGGATGATCAACGACCGCCTTGTCTGGTTCCTAGAGGCGAATGGCCTCCTGTCCAATATACAGTGTGGGTTCCGACAAGGCAGAAGCACGGTAGATCATCTTGTTCGCTTCGAATCCTTTATACGCAACGGGTTTGCTAAAGGTGAACATGTGGTGTCCGTCTTTTTCGATCTGGAAAAAGCCTACGACACCACATGGAAATATGGCATTTTAAAAGACTTAAATGATATGGGGTTGAAAGGTAGGTTACCTACCTTCATTGAAAATTTTCTTTCAGACAGACAGTTCAAGGTAAAGGTTAACACGACCATGTCTGACCCTTTTGAACAAGAGATGGGTGTTCCTCAGGGAAGTATCCTCTCCGTCACTTTATTTAGTGTAAAAATAAATAGTTTAGCTAAAACATTAAAACAAAATGTTGAAGGCTCCCTCTATGTGGATGACTTTTTGATATGTTATAGAGCTAAAAATATGAACAATATTGAAAGACAACTACAGCTGTCTTTAAATAAAATTGAAAAATGGGCTATGGAAAATGGTTTTAAATTTTCCAACTCAAAAACAGTATGTATGCATTTTTGCAATAAACGAAAACTGCATTTGGACCCCGAACTAAAAATTTATAATTCTCCAATCAAAGTCGTCAAAGAAACAAAATTTCTAGGTATACTGTTTGACAATAAACTTACCTTTCTACCCCATATCAAAATGCTTAAAGCTAAATGCTTGAAGGCATTGGATATTTTAAAAGTTGTTTCCAGCACTGACTGGGGTGCTGATAAAAACATATTGTTAAATTTATATCGATCGCTTGTACGATCAAAACTTGATTATGGTTCCATTATATATGGATCTGCTCGCAAATCCTACATAAAAATTTTAGATACTGTTCACCACCAAGGCTTACGTTTGGCCTTGGGGGCGTTCAGAACGTCTCCTGTGGAGAGTTTATATGTAGAGGCGAACGAGCCGTCTCTTTATAATCGTCGGATAAAACTTGGTTTACAATACTTAACCAAGCTAAAAGCATATCCTTCAAATCCTGCCTACGACTGTGTTTTCAATCCTCTCTATGAGGATATATTTGAACAACATGAAAATAAAATTCCTCCGTTTGGTATCCGGATGAAACCACATATTTCGGGTTCTAACATCAACCTTGATGAAATCTCCCCCATTAATATACCTCAATCTCCACCTTGGCTTGTACCCAAACCTATGTTTATTTTTGACCTTAGAATACATAAAAAGTCCGAAACAAACCCTATTCTTATTCAGCAACACTTTGCTGAAATAAAATCTAAGTTTGAATTCCATGACTCTATTTATACTGATGGGTCGAAGGACGGGGACAAAGTGGCTGCCGCTGCTGTCTATGGACAGCAAGCAGCAACCCTCCGTCTTCCATCCTCCAGTTCCATTTTTACTGCTGAGGCCAGGGCCATAATTCTTGCTTTAAAGTTTGCAAGAACATCTGAAAAACTTAAATTTCTTATTTGTTCAGATTCACTTTCATGTTTATTGGCTATCGAAGGTCAGAAATATAAAAACCCTTTAATTGCCCATATTATTGAATTTTATAAAAGGCTTGTCCAAATGGGCAAAGAAATCAATTTTCTCTGGGTACCAAGTCATATTGGTATTAAGGGAAATACAGTCGTAGATAGGATAGCGAAAGATGCTTTAGACGACCCCATTACTAATGTGTCAGTGCCATATACTGATTTTAAACCTTTGATTTTTAAGTATATTATACGTCTGTGGCAGTCCCAGTGGGATCTGCTTACAGACAATAAACTTCATTCTATAGAGCCAACTGTTGGCAGGAATGTTTGTTTCTCTGGCAAAAGCCGAAGAGATCAAGTTGTTTTAACTAGATGTCGCATTGGCCACACCAGGACGACTCACTCTTTTATTTTAGAGAGTGAGCCGCCTCCTGAGTGTATACCTTGCCAATGTCGATATAGTATTAAACATCTTTTAATTGACTGTGTAGATAAATCCGACATTATTAGTCGGTACTACACAGTCAACAATATGAAAGATTTGTTTACAAAGGTTGCTGGCAACCGTATAGTACAATATTTAAAGGACGTGGGACTATACTCGAGAATATAGTCTGTCTGACTGTATTCCTGATTATAGTCCTTATCCAGAAGTTTGAATTTGTTATTGTTTTGTCTTGTATTAATTTATTGATTGTATTTATCTGATAGCTTTTCTGTGATATTTTGCATGTCTGTGATATTAGAAATGTTTTGTTACTTTTGTCGTAAATGTATTTTATTGTTTATACTAGAATTAATTTTATTTGTAAATAGTCTATTGGTTTTAGAGGCTGTATTTAATTTTAATCAGCTCCATTTTATTTCAGATTAGTTCTCGCCGTGATATTGGCTGTAATATCGCCAAATCGGCGTTAAACAATATTTAATCAATCAATCAATCTTCTCTGAATTATTCCCAGGAATTCCAAAGGATCAAAAACCGAACTGAAAAAAATAAACTCAATTTTAAATCAAACAATGTAGAAGATTACAACCGCCCTTTTTGTTTGGATGAGCTGAAAATTTCTCTGTCGAAAGCCCATGACACTGCATGTGGCCCAGATGATATTCAGTATAAACTTTTGAAACACCTTCCTGACACTTCTCTTAAAACACTTTTAGATCTTCTTAATAATGTATGGGAAACTGGCGACTTGCCTTCCATTTGGAAACTTGCCACAGTTATCCCTATTCCAAAACCTGGGAAGGATCATTTTGAACCGTCGAATTATCGGCCAATTGCCCTCACAAGTTGCGTTTGTAAGACAATGGAACGGATGATCAACGACCGCCTTGTTTGGTTCCTTGAGGCGAATGGCCTCCTGTCCAATATACAGTGTGGATTCCGGCAGGGAAGAAGCACGTTAGATCATCTTGTTCGCTTCGAGTCTTTCATACGCAACGGGTTTGCTAAGGGTGAACACGTGGTGTCGGTCTTTTTCGACCTTGAAAAAGCATACGACACCACGTGGAAATATGGTATTTTAAAAGACCTAAATGATATGGGGTTGAAAGGTAGGTTACCTACCTTCATTGAAAACTTTCTTTCAGACAGACAGTTCAAGGTAAAGGTTAACACGACCATGTCTGACCCTTTTGAACAAGAGATGGGTGTTCCTCAGGGAAGTATCCTCTCCGTCACTCTATTTAGTATAAAAATAAACAGTTTAGCTAAAACATTAAAACAGAATGTTGAAGGCTCCCTCTATGTAGATGACTTTTTGATATGTTATAGGGCTAAAAATATGAACAATATTGAAAGACAACTACAGTTGTCTTTAAATAAAATTGAAAAATGGGCTATGAAAAATGGTTTTAAATTTTCCAACTCAAAAACAGTGTGTATGCATTTTTGCAATAAAAGAAAACTGCATTTGGACCCCGAACTAAAAATTTATAATTCCCCGATTAAAGTCGTCAAAGAAACCAAATTTCTAGGTATTCTGTTTGACAATAAACTTACCTTTCTACCCCATATCAAAATGCTTAAAGCTAAATGCTTGAAAGCACTGGATATTTTAAAAGTTGTTTCCAGCACTGACTGGGGTGCTGATAAAAACATATTTTTAAATTTATATCGATCGCTTGTACGATCAAAACTTGATTATGGTTCAATTATATATGGATCTGCTCGCAAATCCTACATACAAATTTTAGATACTGTTCACCACCAAGGCCTACGTTTGGCCTTGGGGGCGTTCAGAACGTCTCCTGTGGAGAGTTTGTATGTAGAGGCGAACGAGCCCTCTCTTTATAACCGTAGGATAAAACTTGGTTTACAATACTTAACCAAGCTAAAAGCATATCCTTCAAATCCAGCCTACGACTGTGTTTTCAATCCTCTCTATGAGGATATATTTGAACAACATGAAAATAAAATTCCTCCATTTGGTATTCGGATGAAACCACATATTTCTGGTTCTCACTTAAACCTTGATGAAATAGCCCCTATTAATATACCTCAATCGCCACCTTGGCTTGTACCCAAACCTAAATTTATTTTTGACCTCAGAAAATATAAAAAGTCTGAAACAAACCCAATTATAATTCAGCAAAATTTTGCTGAAATCAAATCAAAATTTGCATTTCATGACTCAATTTATACTGATGGATCCAAGGACGGGGACAAAGTGGCTGCCGCAGCTGTCCATGGGCAGCAAGCAGCAACTCTCCGTCTTCCATCTTCCAGTTCAATATTTACTGCAGAAGCTAGAGCCATCATTCTTGCTTTGAAATTTGTCAGAACGTCTGATAAACTGAAATTCCTTATTTGCTCAGATTCTCTTTCATGTTTGTTGGCTATAGAAGGTCAGAAATATAAAAACCCTTTAATTGCCCATATTATTGAGTTCTATAAAAGACTTGTCCAAATGGGCAAAGAAATAGTTTTTATCTGGATACCAAGTCATATTGGTATCCGAGGAAACACAGTCGTAGATAGTATAGCGAAGGAGGCTTTAAATGACCCAGTTACTAATATGTCAGTGCCGTATACTGATTTTAAACCTTTGATTTATAAATATGTTGTACGTCTGTGGCAGTCCCAGTGGGATCTGCTTACAGACAATAAATTGAATGCTATTCAGCCAACTGTTGGCACAAGTATTTGTTTTTTCGGCAGAAGCCGGAGAGAACAAGTGGTTTTAACTAGATGTCGCATTGGCCACACCAGGACGACTCATTCTTTTATTTTAGAGAATGAGCCGCCTCCTGAGTGTATTCCGTGCCAATGTCGACATAGTATTAAACATCTTTTAATTGACTGTGTAGATAAATCCGACATTATTAGTCGGTACTACACAGTCAACAATATGAAAGACTTGTTTACAAAGGTTGCTGGCAACCGTATTTTACAGTATTTAAAAGATGTTGGACTGTATTCGAGAATATAGTCTGACATTCTTGAATAAAGTCCAATAATTTTTAATTTGTTCATATGTTTTGAATGATGTTTATTTAATAGCGTATCTGTGATATTATTTTCCAAATTTTGTCTGTGATAGTATCTTTGATTTTGAGTGTTTGTCTTGTATTGTTTTATTGGTTTATTTTCTCCTTAAATATTATTTGTAAATAGTTCATTCGTTTTAACATAGTACTTAATTTAATTAGTTCTCGCCGTGATATGGCTTCAATGTCGCCCACACGGCGTAAAACAATAATCAATCAATCAATCTCTGTACAGTACCCATGTTAAAAAGGATGAAAGAGCTGCTGGCGGCTCTTCTATCCTTGTTAAAAATGGTGTCATTCACAGTCAAATAAATCTAAACACTGACTTACAGGCAGTTGCAGTTCGACTTTCTCTGAGTAAAACTACAACTTTATGTTCTGTTTATATTCCTCCTAATTCTTCCTTAAATGTTTCTCAACTAAAATCTTTGACAGATCAATTACCTGCCCCATTTCTTCTTATGGGCGATTTTAACGCACATAATCCTATATGGGGCAGTAACTCTTTAAATGATAAAGGCAAGAGGATTGAAGATTTTGTTAATCAGGAAGGACTGTGCATTTTTAATGATGGATCAGACACCTACCTCCATCCAGGGAATGGTGCTTATTCCGCTATTGATCTAACACTATGTGACCCTTCGTTATTATTGGATTATTCATGGCGAGTCCACGATGATTTGTGTGGAAGTGACCACTTTCCAATTATTTTGGAGAATCTATTTCCAACGTCTTCGGAGAGAGTTGCTCGCTGGAAATTTGACAAAGCCAATTGGCCTTTGTTCGAACAACTCTGCCGAGATGAACTGAGAGAAGACACTTTCGACAGTATAAGTAATCCAATTCTCAAATTTAGCGAAATGTTGGTATCGATAGCGGAAAGAACCATTCCTAAAACCTCGACAAATCCAAAACAACCTAGCAAACCATGGTTTGATGATGACTGTGAGGAAGCGAAGAAAAACAGGAAAAAGTCCGAACGACGGTTCAATTTGCATCCAACCCAAAGTAATTTAAGTAATCTCCGTATATTCCGTGCGAAAGCACGTCGAACATTTGAACAAAAGAGACGAAAATCTTGGCAAAACTTCGTCTCTAAAATAAATTCCCATACACCAATGAACAAGGTGTGGAATTTTATTCAAAAAATTAAAGGAAAAAACAGGAAAACTAATCTTCACCATCTCAAAGATGGACAAACTCTTTTGACATCTCAAAATGACATCGCTCAAAAACTTGGTGAAACTTTTTCTAAAAATTCCTCTTCTCAAAATTATTCTCAGGAATTTCAACATATTAAAAACCGAACAGAAAAAACTAAACTCAACTTTCGATCAAAACATTCTGAAGACTACAACCGCCCTTTCTCTTTGAATGAAATCAAAAACTCTCTGGCAAAAGCACATGACACAGCATGTGGTCCTGATGATATTCACTATAAACTTTTGAAACATCTTCCTGATACTTCTTTAAAAACTCTTTTGGATCTGCTCAATAATGTCTGGGAATCTGGTGACTTGCCTTCCATCTGGAAGCTAGCCACAGTTATCCCTATTCCAAAACCTGGGAAGGACCATTTTGAACCGTCGAATTATCGGCCAATTGCCCTCACAAGTTGCGTCTGTAAGACAATGGAACGGATGATCAACGACCGCCTTGTCTGGTTTCTTGAGACGAACGGTCTCCTGTCCAGTATACAGTGCGGATTCCGGCAAGGCAGAAGCACGTTGGATCATCTTGTTCGCTTCGAATCATTCATTCGTAACGGGTTTGCAAAAGGTGAACATGTGGTGTCTGTCTTTTTCGATCTGGAAAAGGCATATGACACCACTTGGAAATATGGTATTTTAAAGGATTTAAACGATATGGGGTTGAAAGGTAGGTTACCTACATTTATCGATAACTTTTTATCTGACAGGGAGTTCAAAGTCAGGGTCAATACAACATTGTCTGATCCGTTTGAACAAGAGATGGGTGTACCCCAGGGAAGCATTCTCTCGGTTACTCTCTTTAGTATCAAAATTAACAGTCTTGCAAAAACCTTGCAAAACAATGTCGAAGGCTCTCTCTATGTTGATGACTTTTTGATTTGTTGCAGAGCTAAAAATATGAACAGCATAGAACGTCAATTGCAGTTATCTCTTAATAAAATTGAAAAATGGGCAACAGAAAATGGATTTAAATTTTCCGCATCAAAAACTCTCTGCATGCATTTCTGTAATAAAAGAAAATTACATCCAGACCCTGAACTCAAACTCTACAATGTACCTATTAAAGTAGTTAAAGAAACGAAATTCCTTGGGTTACTTTTTGACAGTAAACTTACCTTTCTACCCCATATCAAAATGCTTAAAGCTAAATGCTTGAAGGCATTGGATATTTTAAAAGTTGTTTCTAGCACTGACTGGGGTGCTGATAAAAACATTTTGTTAAATTTATACCGATCACTTGTACGATCAAAACTTGATTATGGTTCCATTATATATGGATCTGCTCGCAAATCCTATATAAAGATTTTAGATACTGTTCACCACCAAGGCCTACGTTTGGCCTTGGGGGCGTTCAGAACATCTCCTGTGGAGAGTTTATATGTAGAGGCGAACGAGCCGTCTCTTTATAATCGTCGGATAAAACTTGGTTTACAATACTTGACCAAGCTAAAAGCATATCCTTCAAATCCTGCCTACGACTGTGTTTTCAATCCTCTCTATGAGGATATATTTGAACAACATGAAAATAGAATTCCTCCGTTTGGTATCCGGATGAAATTACATATTCATGGTTCTAACATCAACCTTGATGAAATTGCCCCCATTAATATACCTCAATCACCGCCTTGGCTTGTGCCCAAACCTATGTTTATTTTTGACCTTAGAAAACATAAAAAGTCCGAAACAAACCCTATTCTTATTCAGCAACACTTTGCTGAAATAAAATCTAAGTTTGAATTTCATGATTCTATTTATACTGATGGGTCGAAGGACGGGGACAAAGTGGCTGCCGCTGCTGTCTATGGACAGCAAGCAGCAACTCTCCGTCTTCCATCCTCCAGTTCCATTTTTACTGCTGAAGCCAGAGCCATAATTCTTGCTCTAAAGTTTGCTAGAACATCTGAAAAACTTAAATTTCTTATTTGTTCAGATTCACTTTCATGTTTATTGGCTATCGAAGGTCTGAAATATAAAAACCCTTTAATTGCCCATATTATTGAGTTCTATAAAAGACTTGTCCAAATGGGCAAAGAAATAGTTTTTATCTGGATACCAAGTCATATTGGTATCCGAGGAAACACAGTCGTAGATAGTATAGCGAAGGATGCTTTAGATGACCCAGTTACAAATATGTCAGTACCTTATACTGATTTTAAATCTCTAATTTATAAATATGTTGTACGTCTGTGGCAGTCCCAGTGGGATCTGCTTACAGACAATAAATTACATTCGATAGAGCCAACTGTTGGCAAGAATGTTTATTTTTTCGGCAAAAGCCGAAGAGACCAAGTTGTTTTGACCAGATGTCGCATTGGCCACACCAGGACGACTCATTCTTTTATTTTAGAGAGTGAGCCGGCTCCTGAGTGTATTCCTTGCCAATGTCGGCAATCTGTTAAACATCTTTTAATTGACTGTGTAGATAAATCCGACATAATTTGTCGGTACTACACAGTCAACAATATGAAAGATTTATTTACAGTGGTCGCTGGCGACCGTCTTTTACAATATTTGAAAGACGTAGGACTATACTCCAGAATATAGATTACTATACTATGTTCTTGAGTATAGTTATTGGTCATTGTCTTAAACTTTGTTATTATTAATTGACGTGATTTTATGTTTACTGAATATTTTATATATGTTGACATTGTTAATTAAATAGCGTATCTGTGATATTTTTTTCTGAATGATGTTTGACTGTGATTTTAGTTTTACTGTTTATTCAACTTTCAATATTATTTGTAAATAGGCTATCGATTTTAGATAATGTTTGAAATTTTAATCAGTTTGAGTCTAATTCGTTCTCGCCGTGATATTGGCTGCAATATCGCCAGTACGGCGTTAAAAAACAATCAATCAATCAACATACCAAGTTTCATCAATCAGTTCTTCAGATATGGAGGTGCTCATAAAACCTTAAAAGAAAAGTATCTGTTAATGCCAGTAAAACAGCACCTTTGTCGCACAAGACCAAAACAAAAGAGTTAACACTAAAGTATGTCTCGCCTGCCGGCACCATCGGAAACAATAATTTCTTCTTACTTCCGCTATATTTCCATAAATTTATAAAGATTTTCAGTTTCTGTGATCAAAAGGTATTTATAAAACTTAAACATTGCTAATATATGCAATAAAAATAGTCAAAGTCACTCAACCGGAAAATCAAGGTCAAGGTCAAAAGATGGGGATGCAGATGTGCTAAGCTGCTACTAGGGCATATGCATACTAAGTTTCATCAACCTAGGACTTATAGTTCTCGAGATATGGAGGTGCTCATAAAACCTTAACATTGCTATCATAAGTATTGAAAATTGACAAAGTCACTCAACTGGAAAATCAAGGTCAAGGTCAAAAGATGGGGATGCAACTGTACTAAGATGCTACTAGGGCATATGCATACCGAGTTTCATCAACCTAGGACTTATGGTTCTCGAGATATGGAGGTGGTCATAAAACCTTAACATTGCTATTATACATGTATGTATTGAAAATTGACAAAGTCACTAAACCAGAAAATCAAGGTCAAGGTCAAAAGATGGGGATGCAACTGTACTAAGCTGCTACTAGGGCATATGCAGACCAAGATTTATCAACCTAGGACTCATAGTTATTGAGATATGGAGGTGCTCATAAAACCTTAACATTGCTAAAAGTCATTCAACCGGAAAATCTAGGTCAAGGTCAAAAGATGGGGATGCAGTTGAGCTAAGCTACAACTGGGGCATATGCATACCAAGTTTCATCAACCTAGGACTTATAGTTCTTGAGATATGGAGGTGCTCATAAAACCTTAACAAAAAGTTAACGCTGCCGCCGTCGCCGGTAAAGTAACACCTATGTCCTGCTCTGCTTCGCAGGCGAGTCAAAAACAAACAAACAACCAACCAATGCTGTATTTTTCACCTTTCAACTCTAGTCGTAGTGAACTGAAGCATTAAGCTAAGTTTCATTTGTAGCATTAATACACGAAGAACTGTGGAAGTCACTCTTGACCAGAAATACAACATTAATACACAAATAACTGTGGAAGTCACTCGACCAGAAATACAACATAAGTCATAATAAGGGAGTTGTCTTTCCAAACTATACCAATGTGATAAGCATAGGTATCACTGCTACTAAGATTCAGTAATGCCCCATTGTGTTTTTTGTTTTGCATCCTCTTTTATGTGTCCCCGTGTGGGTCCCGGGGTCACAATAGAATAGGCCCACAGCTCCTCGGCTTGGCGTAAGAGGCCCCTAAAGAGGCGACATGTTTGCCGTGTGTCGCAAACCCGTGTCGGTAATAGGGAGTGTTCCTGGATGGCCGGAAAAACGGTTCCGACCACCATCTGGGGCACAATCTTTACCTAGACGGGAGGCCGGATGGACCCGATTCGGTCAATCGGCTGGTCACACCAATCTCCTTACAATAATTTATTTATTTTTTCTCTTTTTTAAATCAGTTGTCTAAATTCTAAATTCCTGATATATGGGATTGGTGTTGGCTTATGGGTCACAAAATTCAACAGGTTCAATTTTTGCTTTTCAGTTTGAAATTCCTTTTTGTTATTGTTGTTGTTTTCTATTTATTATTTCTGAATATTTAATTCCAAAGCATAGTTATTAAACTTCTTTTTAATTAAAATATTATTTATGATATTTTCCCCCTTCAACTATTTTTGTTATACATTTTTGAACTTTGAATTTGGAAAATTTAAATTTTTTGTACACCCAGTTCAAACAATGGCTCGATGGTCCCGGTCAGCCATTTACTGGTCATGTCTTGCCCTCTGCTGTTTTCTCGTGGTTGTTTGAAAAGATCAAAGGGAGCCCTCAATGATACCTTGGATGGGTGTTAACACTGTATCTAGGTTGATGTTTGGGTTCCTGGGTCTTGGAAGATGACCACTGACGGAAACACGGAGAAGGCGGTGGCTCATGGGGCAAGGCTTCCTCGGCTTAATGAGGCCACATGTTTGCCGTGTGTGGATACCCGTAAGGATAGAGGACGGAATCCTGGTGGCTGAAACACGCCACTTTGGCCCTTACTTTATCTGAAACGGGCGGTCGGATGGGCCCGGTCCTGATCAATCGGCTGGTCACGCCAAGCCCTTGAACTTAACCTGTTTCCAAAATGTACAACAATAGTACCATTTATTAGGTTGGGTTCAAGAAGGCGGTGGCTCATGGGTCAATCGTGTGGATGTTACCTTGGGCGGTTGTCTTGCTGGGCAACCCCTGGCACAAGGCTTGCGCCCATTAAAAGGTACTCCATGCGAGTATCTTATTCTAGTATCCCTAGTGCTTGTCGCAGATGTGGCAGGCGTGCATCGTTTTGATGTATTCTGGTATCCATCATGGATGCTAGAGTGCATCAAGGCGATGAATGCATCATGCTTGTCGCAAATGTGGCAAGCATACATCGTGTTGATGCTGCTCCGAGGTGGGCGGGGAGCTAGGGTAACGAATCATATATATTTCACCATGGAATTTCAAAATAAAAAACAAAACCAATCCACAAACAAACGTAAATTAGATAATAGTGATGATGAGGAACATGCAGCTAAGTTGCCAAATACTTTTTCGGACAATTTTCCTAAATTTTTAGTAATTACATCAGTCAACACTCAAAAACCTGTCACCAAAATTTCTCCTTTTGTTATACAAAAAACACTACAAGGCTGTGCCGGCCAACTTAAAAAAGTCACAAAAATGAGAAATGGAAATCTACTAGTTGAATGTCTCAGATCACAACAGTCCAAAAATTTACTCTCTCTTACAACAATTTCTGATGTCCACATCTCTGTTACACCTCATAGATCACTGAATTCATGCCAAGGTGTGATTAGAGACAGAGACCGTGATTTAGCTGATTTGACAGAAGAAGATATATGTGAAGAATTGAAATCCCAAAATGTTTCCAAAGTTAAAAGGTTTACAAAACGACATGAAGGTAATATTATTAAACTTAACACTTATCTCATCACTTTTGACCTTACCCGTGTGCCTGAACATATCTTCATAGGTCCCTACAGAATCAAAGTTGACACTTTCATACCTAACCCTACCCGTTGCTTCAAATGCCAGAAATTTGGGCACGGTAAGAGTTCATGTAGAGGTACTGAAAAATGTGTCAAATGTTCTGTAGAGGGCCACTCCAATTTTGATTGTGACGGCCACGTTAAATGTGTAAATTGCGGACAAGATCATATGGCCAATTCCAGAAACTGCCAATTTTACAAAACAGAGCTTGATATTCAAAAAACTAAAGTAGAAAAGGGTATAAGCTATCAGGAAGCAAAAAAAATGGTCTCTGCCTCTAACAACTCTACTCCTACAACATCATACGCTGACAAAGTTAAATCATCTACAACCAATAGATCCTTTGCAACTCAAACTGATTTCACTTGGCCTGACGGAACAGAATTTCCGGTTTTCACCGTCAAACCCAACAAAGCAAGTGGAAAATCTTCTCATCCTAAACAGTCTTCATCCAATTCTTCACAAACGTCTGACACTTCTCTTTCTTCAAATGTCAATAATCAGCAAAAACCAACTCCAAAACAAAGGTCTTCTACATCCTCAAACAAAAAGTCACCTCAGAAACCGTCACCTACACAGAGAGCTGCACGTTCCTCATCACAAGATAAGTCAAAAAACAAAAACTGTTCAAATCGCCTCTCGAAGGCTGAAAAAACTCAAAAATTCAACAAGTTTCGAGACCTCTGCTCAGAGTTTGACGATGATATCGATGAAGACTCTGAGCAGATGGATACCACTGATATACAGTCAATCTGGGGGGATCCAATAGTAACATCTGTGGATTCCACACGCCCAGTTACTGATTCCAGAGCTTCGGATGGACGACACAGAAGTTCTTCCCGTGAACACCCAAAGAAGAACTATTCTCCCATCCGTCCTCCGACAAAATAAACAACATAATACAATGGAATTGTCGGGGTTTAAAAATTAACTTAATAGAGCTATCGTTACTTGTACAAGCTTTCCTTCCTGTTGCCTTTTGTCTTCAGGAAACACATTTAAAAGAAAATGATAATGTCAACATTAAAAATTACTCGATTTACAGCACTCACGTTAAAAAGGATGAAAGAGCCGCTGGCGGTTCATCAATCCTGGTTAAAAATGGTATTATACATAGTCAAATAAAACTTGATACCGAATTACAAGCAGTTGCTGTTAAACTCTCTCTTCAAAAAACTATAACATTGTGTTCTGTCTATCTTCCCCCTAATATGTCCTTGGAAATAAATCAACTTAAATCTTTAACAGATCAGTTGCAAGCCCCTTTTCTCCTTATGGGCGATTTTAACGCCCACAATCCAATATGGGGCAGTAACTCCCAAAATGATAAAGGGAAAAAAGTTGAAGACTTCTTAAACAAGGAAGGCTTGTGCATTTTTAACGATGGCTCAGATACATATCTCCATCCGGGAAATGGTTCTTACTCGGCTATCGATCTAACTATTTGTGACCCTTCGTTATTACTGGATTACTCGTGGCGGGTCCACGATGATTTGTGTGGAAGTGATCACTTTCCAATTATTTTGGAAAATCTTTTTTCCCTCTTCCTCTGAGAGAGTTGCTCGCTGGAAATTTGACAAGGCCAATTGGCCTTTGTTCGAGCAACTCTGTCGAGATGAACTTAAGAAAGAGACTTTTAATAATGCTATTAATCCAGTCCTTAAATTTAATGAAACGTTAGTATCGATAGCTGAGAGGTCCATTCCTAAAACCTCGACAAATCCAAAACAACCAAGCAAACCCTGGTTCGATGACGACTGTGAGGAAGCTAAGAAACACAGGAAAAAGGCCGAACGACGGTTCAACATGAATCCAACCTCTGACAATCTCAGTAATGTTCGTATATTCCGGGCTAAAGCACGTCGCACATTTAAACAAAAGAGACGCAAGTCTTGGCAAAACTTCGTCTCTAAAATAAACTCTCATACACCTATGAATAAAGTCTGGAATTTTATCCAAAAAATTAATGGTAAAAACAGAAAGACCAATCTTCACCATTTAAAAGATGGCCAAACTCTTTTGACTTCAGAAAATGACATCTCGAATAAACTCGGTGAAACATTCTCAAAACATTCTTCTTCTCTGAATTATTCCCAGGAATTCCAAACGATTAAAAACCGAACTGAGAAAAACAAACTCAATTTTAAATCAAACAATTTAGAAGATTACAACCGCCCTTTTTGTTTGGATGAGCTGAAAATTTCTCTGTCGAAAGCCCATGACACAGCATGTGGCCCAGATGATATTCATTATAAACTTTTGAAACACCTTCCTGACACTTCTCTTAAAACGCTTTTAGATCTTCTTAATAATGTATGGGAAACTGGCGACTTGCCTTCCATTTGGAAACTTGCCACAGTTATCCCTATTCCAAAACCTGGGAAGGATCATTTTGAACCGTCGAATTATCGGCCAATTGCCCTCACAAGTTGCGTTTGTAAGACAATGGAACGGATGATCAACGACCGCCTTGTCTGGTTCCTAGAGGCGAATGGCCTCCAGTCCAATATACAGTGTGGGTTCCGACAAGGCAGAAGCACGTTGGATCATCTTGTTCGCTTCGAATCCTTTATACGCAACGGGTTTGCTAAAGGTGAACATGTGGTGTCGGTCTTTTTCGATCTGGAAAAAGCCTACGACACCACATGGAAATATGGCATTTTAAAAGACTTAAATGATATGGGGTTGAAAGGTAGGTTACCTACCTTCATTGAAAATTTTCTTTTAGACAGACAGTTCAAGGTAAAGGTTAACACGACCATGTCTGACCCTTTTGAACAAGAGATGGGTGTTCCTCAGGGAAGTATCCTCTCCGTCACTTTATTTAGTATAAAAATAAACAGTTTAGCTAAAACATTAAAACAAAACGTTGAAGGCTCCCTCTATGTAGATGACTTTTTGATATGTTATAGGGCTAAAAATATGAACAATATTGAAAGACAACTACAGCTGTCTTTAAATAAAATTGAAAAATGGGCTATGGAAAATGGTTTTAAATTTTCCAACTCAAAAACAGTATGTATGCATTTTTGCAATAAACGAAAACTGCATTTGGACCCCGAACTAAAAATTTATAATTCTCCAATTAAAGTCGTCAAAGAAACAAAATTTCTAGGTATTCTGTTTGACAATAAACTTACCTTTCTACCCCATATCAAAATGCTTAAAGCTAAATGCTTCAAAGCATTGGATATTTTAAAAGTTGTTTCCAGCACTGACTGGGGTGCTGATAAAAACATATTGCTAAATTTATATCGATCGCTCATACGATCAAAACTTGATTATGGTTCCATTATATATGGATCTGCTCGCAAATCCTACATACAAATTTTAGATACTGTTCACCACCAAGGCCTACGTTTGGCCTTGGGGGCGTTCAGGACGTCTCCTGTGGAGAGTTTGTATGTAGAGGCGAACGAGCCGTCTCTTTATAATCGTCGGATAAAACTTGGTTTAGAATACTTAACCAGGCTGGGAGCATGTCCTTCGAGTCCTGCCTACGACTGTGTTTTCAATCCTCTCTATGAGGATATATTTGAACAACATGAAAATAAGATTCCTCCGTTTGGTGTCCGGATGAAACCACATATTTCTGGTTCTAACATCAACCTTGATGAAATTGGCCCCATTGATATACCTCAATCACCACCTTGGCTTGTACCCAAACATATGTTTATTTTTGACCTTAGAAAACATAAAAAGTCCGAAACAAACCCTATTCTTATTCAGCAACACTTTGCTGAAATAAAATCAAAGTTTGAATTTCATGATTCTATTTATACTGATGGGTCGAAGGACGGGGACAAAGTGGCTGCCGCTGCTGTCTATGGACAGCAAGCAGCAACTCTCCGTCTTCCATCCTCCAGTTCCATTTTTACTGCTGAAGCCAGAGCCATAATTCTTGCTTTAAAGTTTGCTAGAACATCTGAAAAATTTAAATTTCTTATTTGTTCAGATTCGCTTTCATGTTTATTGGCTATCGAAGGTCAGAAATATAAAAACCCTTTAATTGCCCATATTATTGAATTTTATAAAAGACTTGTCCAAATGGGCAAAGAAATAATTTTTCTCTGGGTACCAAGTCATATTGGTATTAAGGGAAACACAGTCGTAGATAGAATAGCGAAGGATGCTTTAGATGATCCCATAACTAATATGTCAGTGCCTTACTCTGATTTTAAACCTTTAATATACAAATATATTTTACGTCTGTGGCAGTCCCAGTGGGATCTGCTTACAGACAATAAATTACATTCTATAGAGCCAACTGTTGGCAAGAATGTTTGTTTCTTTGGCGAAAGTCGGAGAGACCAAGTTGTTTTAACAAGATGTCGCATTGGTGTATTCCGTGTCAATGTCGACATAGTATTAAACATCTTTTAATTGACTGTGTAGATAAATCCGACATTATAAGTCGGTACTACACAGTCAACAATATGAAAGATTTATTTACAAAGGTTGCTGGCAACCGTATTTTACAATATTTGAAAGATGTTGGACTGTATTCAAGAATATAGTCCGCCTGCATTCTTGAATAGAGTCCAATACGTTTAAATTTGTTCATATGTTTTGTATGTTATTTTATTTAATAGCGTATCTGTGATATTATTTTGAAATTTCGTCACTCTGTTATTTTGAAAATTTCGTCTGTGATATTATTTTACATATTGAAAGTTTGTCTCGTACTTGTTTTATTGTTTTATTTTCTCCTTAAATATTATTTGTAAATAGTTCTTTCCTTTTAGATAGTATTTGTTTTAATCAAACTTAATTTAATTAGTTCTCGCCGTGATATGGCTTAAATGTCGCCCACACGGCGTAAAACAATAATCAATCAATCAATCAATCTTTTATGTGACCTGTAAATTATCACCCCCCGGTGGATCGCTATCCTTGCCGTGGTCGGGGGGCTAGCGTGTCTCAGTGACCTTGAGAGCTATGCCAGCTGGAGCTTCGTCTCCTGGTAGGGTTACCTATGCTGGACTGGTCGAAGGGTAGAGACCAGACTAAAGCAATCCGAACATCGTACGAGTTGCCCGATGTTTAAATAAAAATAGGCACTCCAACCTGTAGGCCGTGGGTTGCTACCCGTGTCGATGGTTGACGAGATCCTGGTGGACGAGAGACTGTTGCTAGACTCCTGTCGAATGGAAGAGGTTTCAGACTGGAAGAGGTTTCAGACTCAATATTCTGCTTTGGCTCCGATATCATCTAAACGGGAGGTCAGATGGGCCCGGTCTGATCAATCGGCTGGTCATGCCAAGCCCTTCAGTTTTTCCTTCAATTTAGCTTTCCTGTAATCATGATGTTTTTCAATGTTGAATAAGAGCTTTTTAAAAAAAACAAGGATGACTGAGGGGCGGTGGCTCATGGGTCAATCAAGTGGTACGCTTTCTATTGCGCTTGATGGATACGCTCTGCTTGAGTATACTGTTCTTGGAACATCTGGTGCTTTCCGTAGTGGATCTTGGGTGCCAATTTTGGGGACGAGCTACAATTGTTTGGAGCTCGGTTTCGGCATTGGCACTTGACCCCGGCTCGCCACGGTAATATAGTATCGCCCTTGTAGGTACTCCGAGGAGGGTGGATGACAAGAATGGTGAATATTTTTTCTTTCATTATGGCACACCAAAACCAAAACTCCAAATCAGCTTTATTAAAAAAAAGAAAATGTGATGACTCTGAGCCCTGTCAGGAAGATGATAGTTGGCCCCGATTTATTGTGATAACAGGTACTGTCGACAAACCTATATCCAAAATTTCCCCTTTTGTAATTCAGAAATGTATTCAAGGCATTGCTGGAACGGTCAAGAATGTTTCTAAAATGAGATCAGGGAATTTATTAGTTGAATGTACAAACAAAAGTCAATCAGCAAATTTGCTGAAATTGACAACTATAACTGGTTTTGCTGTTTCGGCATCAGCCCACACTAGTTTAAACAGTAGCAAGGGAATCATTCGAGACAGAAGTCAATATCTTTCTGATCTAACTGTTGAAGAAATTTGCAAAGAACTTTCAAACCAAGGTGTAACTGATGTTGTTAGATTCCAAATTAAAAAGAATGACCAAATTATTAAATTAAATACTTATCTTTTGACTTTCAAAACTCCAACTCCTCCTTCTTCTTTGAAATTGGGATGCTTTGGCATCAAGGTAGACATGTACATCCCAAACCCAATTAGGTGTTTCAAATGCCAAAAGTTTGGTCATGGAACCAAACAATGTCATGGTAAGCAGAAATGCTTCAAGTGTTCTGGGGAAGGACACGAGGGAACAACATGTCACCCTGATACTTTCAAATGCTCAAATTGTGATGGATCCCATCTGTCATCATCTAGGGACTGCCCAGTTTACTTAAAAGAGAAAAATATAATAAAAATTAAAACAGAACGAAACATCAGTTACACAGAAGCTAAACAGATAGCTTCTGTTTCGAATGATTTCAGAGCTACGAACAAGCCTTCGTATGCCAGCAAAGTTGGCCGTTCATTCAGTCACGAGTCGACACAGACTCGAATGAGCTGGCCCATTGATGTTGAAACGTTTACGATGTTGCCAGTTCAAACTGAACCATCTGACAGAATTATTACAGCAAGAAAACCAAATTCTACCAAAACCAGTACTCAGTCCACTCAATCTTCCTTACAGAGCTCAATGTCATCACCTAAAAAAAATGAAAGTAAGAAATCAAGTAAAAAAGATGCAAATAAATCAGACAGTTGGGGCAGTGGATCTATTTGGGATATTCCTGATGAGATAGATAATTCATCTATCGCAAATAGTCTTTCTACATCTCGTAAACATTCTTCTAAAGCCCCGTCTCCTCTTCGTTCTCCGGAACAGCAGATCGTCACCAAAACGCCAGGAAATTCCTCCCCTCAGAGGTCTTCTGATAGGAAGTCACGGGGTAAGGGTCGAGGCGGAGTAACACCAACTTCGTCTAGTCAAACAGATCGACGACTCTCTTCACAAAATAGATTTGCCAAGCTTGCTGATGAATCGGAGATGGAATGCGAAAGTGTTGTGCCACCCGAGAGATCACAATCTCAGGGTGATCGAAATAAAAACGCTGGCAAACTCGATAGCATTCGTCCTTCTATTCATAAATTATGACAAGTATCATTCAATGGAATTGCCGAGGTCTTAAAATAAATCTTCTCGAGTTAACACTTCTAGTTCAGTCTTTTTTACCTATTGCATTTTGACTTCAAGAAACACATCTAAAAGAAAGTGACAACATATCTTTAAAAGGATACAACATCTATAGCACATTTTCTAAGGAAGACGAACGTGCTGCAGGCGGATCAACCATTTTTGTGAAGGACAACGTCATTCATAGCATAGTCCAACTCACCACAGATCTGCAGGCAGTTGCAGTTCGTTTATCATTAGATAGAACAATAACATTATGTTCTATATATATTCCACCTAATTCAAATATAGATAAAGCTAAACTCAAAAACCTCACTGATCAATTACCTTCACCTTTTATACTTATGGGAGACTTTAATGCCCACAATCCCTTGTGGGGTAACAAGTCTCATAATGACAAAGGTAAGATCATTGAAGACTTTGTCTCTCAAGAAGGGTTATGCATTTTCAATGATGGATCTAATACTTATCTTCACCCTGGAAACGGGTCTTATTCTGCTATTGATATCACTGTTTGCGACCCGTCTCTTCTTCTGGATTATTCATGGCGTGTCCATGATGATCTATATGGACGTGATCACTTCCCAATAATTCTTGAACATCTTTTTACTTTTTCCCGACAGAGAGTTCCACGTTGGAAACTCGACAAGGCGGACTGGTCCTTGTTTGAGAATCTCTGTCGAGCGGAACTTCAATCAAAGATGTTTGAGACTGTAAAAGATCCAATTCTAACTTTTAATACAGTTTGAACATCAATTGCTGACAGAACAATTCCTAAGACCTCGGCAAATCCAAAACATCCCAGCAAACCATGGTTTGATGACACTTGTGATCAAGCCATAGATGACCGTAAAAAATCTGAAAGACGGTTCAATCAACATCCAACGACGGAAAATTTAAGTAATTTCCGTATTTTTCGCGCTAAGGCACGGCGGACTTGCAGGCAAGCACGACGAACATCTTGGAAAAAGTTTGTCTCGGGGATAACATCTCGCACTCCGATGACAAAAGTATGGAACATGATACAAAAGATTAAAGGTAAAAATTCTTAAGCCACAGTAAAACATTTGAAAGATGGCAATGATTTATTAACATCTGAAAAAGATATTGCCAATAAGCTTGGTGAAACTTTTGCTAAATCTTCTCCTTCTAGCAACTACAGGGAAGATTTTAAAAAAGTTAAAAAACAAAAAGAAAAAACAAAGTTGAATTTTAAATCGAAAATTGGTGAAAATTATAATAAACTCTTTTCTTTGGAAGAACTGAAGACATCTCTGTCAAAGGCCGCCCATGATACAGCTTGTGGACCTGATAATATTCACTACCAACTTTTAAACACTTGCCAGATTCCTCACTGGAAGCTCTTTTGCAACTCATGAATAGCATCTGGGAATCTGGTGATTTACCATCAATCTGGAAGCTTTCAACCGTCGTGCCTATTCCAAAACCAAGTAAAGATCACACGGATCCTATAAACGATCGACCAATTGCTCTTACCAGTTGTGTCTGTAAAACACTAGAACGGATGGTCAATGATCGCCTTGTTTGGTTCCTGGAATCAAATGGGCTTTTAGCCAATATCCAGTGTGGATTCCGACAAGGCCGCAATACTCTTGATCATTTAGTTCGATTCGAATCATTTATCCGTAATGGTTTTGCGAAAAATGAACACGTGGTGTCAGTCTTTTTTTATCTTGAAAAGGCATATGACACTACGTGGAAGTATGGTATCTTAAAAGATCTTTTTGATATGGGGTTGAAAGGCAATATGCCAAATTTTATTTCGAATTTTCTGTCTAACAGACAATTTAATGTTAAAGTAAATTCAACCATGTCTGATCTGTATGATCAAGAGATGGGTGTCCCTCAGGGGAGTATTTTATCAGTTACATTATTTAGTCTAAAAATTAACAGCCTTGTTGAGGTTTTGAAAAGAAATATTGACGGTTCATTGTATGTTGATGATTACAGAGGCAAAAATATGAATAACATTGAAAGACAATTACAATTATGTCTTGGAAGAATTGAAAAATGGGCTTCGGAAAATGGTTTTAAATTTTCTACTTCAAAAACGGTTGGGATGCATTTTTGTAACAAAAGGAAACTGCATCTTGACCCAGAACTCACCTTGTACGGAAACCCAATTAAAATGGTTGATGAAACCAAATTTCTTGGGCTAGTTTTCGATAAAAAGTTAACCTTTCTACCCCATATCAAAATGTTAAAATCGAGATGTTTAAAAGCATTAGACATTTTAAAAGTTGTCGGCAGCACTGACTGGGGTGCTGATCGCAACATTTTACTTAATTTATACAGATCTATAGTTAGATCTAAACTAGATTATGGTTCAATAGTGTATGGCTCTGCAAGGAAGTCCTACTTACAGATTCTCGATGCTGTGCATCACCAGGGTTTGCGTTTATGTCTTGGCGCATTTAAAACCTCACCAGTTGAGAGTCTGTATGTAGAGGCTGATGAGCACTCACTCTCCAACAGACGTTTGAAGCTTGGACTTCAATACGCTGTCAAGCTTAAAGCATATCCAGAAAATCCTGCCTACAACTGTGTTTTTAATCCCATTTATGAAGATATATTTGCAAAACATGAAAATAAAATTCCTCCATTAGGCATTCGTTTAAAACCACACTTAACCACCTTTGATTTAAAATCTGTTGCACAAGTTGAAACTAGCAAATGCCCTCCATGGGAACTTCCAAAACCGAAAATGATATTTGACCTCCGTAAATACAAGAAAACGGAAACAAACCCTCTTTTAATTCAACAACATTTTGCTGAAATTAAGGCAAATTATTCAGATTTTTCAAATGTTTATACAGATGGATCGAAGGATGGTAACAGAGTTGCATCTGCTGCTGTCTTTGGAGACAGAGTTGCGACTCTCCGTTTGCGTCTACCGCATCCATATTTACTGCTGAAGCAAAGGCAATAATTTTAGTTTTGAAATTTATTGCTACTTCAGACAAATCCAAATTTATAATATGTTCTGATTCACTTTCGTGCTTACAAGCTATAGAAAATACTGAAATAAAAAACCCGATAATTCTCAAGATTTTATATGTAATGAGGAATTTAAAAATTCTTCATAAAGAAATTATTTTTCTATGGGTTCCGAGTCATGTTGGAATCCATGGAAATACAGTTGTAGACGAAGAAGCAAAAAATGCCCTGGATGATCCCTTATCTAACTGTGATATACCATATACCGATTTTAGATCTAACATTAGAGAATACGTTTTTAATATATTGGAAAATGAATGGAGGGAAAATATTGATAATAAATTACATGAAATTAAACCTAAATTAGGTAAACCTTTTAATACTTTTACGTGCAGAAAAGATCAGTGTGTAATTTCTAGATGCCGTATTGGTCATACTAGAATAACACATGAATATCTTTTAAAACATGAAGAAGAACCACAATGTATACCTTGCAACTGCAAGTATACTATTAAACATGTTTTAATTAATTGTATTGACTTAGCTGATATTCGTAGGAAGCATTTCAATGTCAATAATATGTACGATTTATTTAATAGTGTTCCAATTACAAATATTGTTTTATTCTTAAAAGAAGTTGGAATATATTATAAAATATAAAATTTTGTATGAATTGAAAATTTAATTTTTATCACCTTATTTTAGTGTTGTTTTTTATTTGTAAATTAAAATATTTGCTTTAGACTTATGTTTTAGTATATTGAAGGACCTTTTGTCTCTTTTTAAAAATATACTTTAAATTGTTAAATGTTCGAATTAGCTCTCGCCGCGATATAGCCTGTTTGCGCTAAGGCGGCGTAAAGCAAACACCAATCAATCAATGTAAATTATCATTTAAAGATAAATGCAAAGTTATAATCCAGCTGTGTTTGTGAAGTGGAGGGCGTAAACTTACCAAGTTTCATCAGATTAGGACTTAAGGTCCTTTTTATATGTACAAATGAAGGGCTCATTAACTTAAAACAAATAAGATTTCAACTATGTCTTTAATTGAATTATTTATAACATTTCTAAGTCTTCAAGAGTTTTTCTATATTCTTGATTTTTCTCCATAACGAATTTGAACTCGGAAAAAATATCCTCATAAAATTCAGATAACTTTTGTATAGATTCTTGATGTTGACAAATGATGCCTTTTAACATTTTTTTCTCTGAATTATTATCGTACGCATATGCTTTTAATTTAAGCTCAAACGTTGTAAATATTTCTTGATGGTACGCTTTCCTTTTTCTCATTTTAGCGTAAATTTTATTCTTACATTTCGTCCTTTGATCTTGCTGTAAACAAAGATTAGATATCATGAACACAAATGAATCAATAAAAGACCAGATAAATAACAGGTCATTTTTGCCCTTTTTTTCCCAAAAACTTTTTTGTGTAAAATTAACAAAATAACTTCTGTATCTGCTTATTGTTTGGCAGTGAATCATTCAAATCAGTATAAACAGAATAGTTATCTTAAAGGTATAATTTATGAACCTGTAAATTTAGGCATAGCAAAAGTCATTGCCTAGAACTTTGTTTCAGACTAGCTTCACTTGTTACAATTGATGCTTTTCATAACTGTTATATGTATTTAGGAAATATTGACTCACCAAATCAATTTTTCCTGCTCATTTATAACATGTTTAATGTCATAGTGTTAACATTAATTCCATTCTCATCATAAATGCACTGAAATTTGTCAAAACATGCATATTTTAATGTTGATTTCTTCAACATGATGAACAAAGCAAAACAAAAAAAAACACATAAAATATACATGTTTCTGGTTTCCCAATCTACCTAACTGTTTTTATTGCAAATACTTCCATTTACTAATAATTCAAGGTAACAAATGTATAATTGATGGTTTGATTGTCATGAAACCAGAAACATACATACACATTCAACAGGGTTTAAAAAAAGTGTCTCCAGGAGGTAACACAATCCCTGTAATGGAGGGTATTTATCAGACTAGTTGAATGATTCTCAGAGGTCAAAAAGCATACTGAAGCAACTAGATAATGACTTATTTTACACTTACAGCACTAGTGCTTACCGAATACGTGTACTCTGTTACCCCCTTTAGGAGACATTTTTTTAAAAAGGAAGGTGTCGTGAAAGTACTGTTAATGGTTGCACTCAAGTATCAATTTCAATGACTTGGGTAAACGCAAGTATACTGCACACAAAAAATTACTAATTTTGAACATGTTTGACTAATTTAATGAGAAAACTTCCTTGGTTAAAATTGTCAAAGGAAAAATACATGTAAAAATGTGTGCCATGAATAATACTTTCACAGTATTTGAATGGTAAATAACACAAATAAAAAGCTATTCCAAGGACAACATACACGACTTTAACATGCTGAACCCTGTTCATTAGCAGCCTAATATGGATAGTCCATTGCTTTGAACTCACAAAGGTTTGAACACATTCATTCTGCGTTGGGCTTTCAATGAATATTTGAAAAAAAGTTTTTTTGGGGAGTGTGGACCATCTTTGGCCCCCCATAGCGAAGTAACGGTACAATAGATATCAAAACTATTGACACATTTAGTTGACAGACTTGGGGAATTCAATAAAAAACAAATTCAATTTTGTATAAATAATAAACATTCTACAGCAGAAATGTTAAAACACTCATTTCATGCATTTTATCCCCTTTTTTCTATTAAAAGCGAAACCCTAATAACCCCTAATCATATCAATATTTTATAACAATTGGTCACTATTCATGTTATTGCACGGAAACCAAAAGTTTACAGACGACAACGACGACACCGCCATAACATAATTTAGTCGCAAAAATTTTGTGGTAATATATTATGATCTAGATAATCTTTTATCTGACATGAGGCCCAAAAATATGTGACTGATTTTCCTATCATAACATCACATTTTTTTGGCCAACAAACACAAAATTTTAAACATTTACTGACCACTCTAATGATTTAGGAGTTGATGCCATTAGAGGCTTAAACCATTCTGCAACTACATAATGTTAATGTTAAAATGTTATCTGTATAAATATTCTTGTATAATATGATGAAAACTAATATTTCTACAACAAGCCTGGGATTTGCTGAAGACAGTCATACATATTTTCTTGAAAGATGGCAATGCTATTCTAATGTTTAAATCCAAAATGCAGATATTACAAACTAAATATCATCACAATTAAATTGTGGTTCTATAAATGAAAATTTGCATGTACTGATATCGTCAATTAAGTAAAACTTGGAATGTTTTTGGGGCATATATAATAAAGTGTTACTGTATTCTAATTTAATAATTGTTTTATAAACAAACTGAGTTAAAGATACACAATTATTGTAAATGCTATTTCACATGTAAATGGTTCCCAAATTATTTTTGTCCTAAAAATAATGTTAAAATACTTTACAAAAAATTACCATTACTACAAAAATGAAGCCAAATCAATTGACAATTCATGACAGTTAAAACTTTTCTTCCAAAATATCAAAATATAAATAAAAAATTCTGACATCTAGATTCTTGAATAGGATCACATATAATTTAACTTAGCCTATTAGTTGCATACAAACTATATTACGGTATATTGATGCAGTATTAATGACGAGAACAAACTAAAAAATGTATACATTGTACACACCTGGGGTACTTGGTGTAATGCTGCAGCTTCTGCTCGGTCCAGGTGTGACAACATTGGACATGTTACTCAAACCATCTGCAAAAAGAGGTAGAAAATTTGATAAGTAATATGGGTCAGAAAGGTAAAAATACAATTAATTAATAGCCAGTATTTAAACAATTTTTATTCTATAATTAACTTGTCTGTGTTAGCCCACTCCAGCATAAGCCTGAGTTTCTTCCTACCCTAGAAATAGATTGATTTTAGTCATAAATTCGGTATTCTAATTTGGCAGTTGTTTGACTTTTTAATATTTTGGGTAGAGCACCTCTGATGAGTTTAATAAAATAAACGACGTCAGGCAAAGCAAAATTTATCATCTGGAACTTTAGTTATAATTTTCGTTACTGATACTTCCAAAGACACGTCTTATAGCTTCATATTAGAACTTTTTAATAACCAATCTATGCTTGTACAAAATGTATACCCACCTGGAGTACTTGGTGTGATGCTCGTGTTTGGTCCGGCAATTATCGTGTCCTTGTTACTCAAACCGTCTTCAAAAAGAGGTGGAAAATTTGATAAGTAATATGGATCAGAAAGGTGAACATACAATTAATAAATAGCAATAATTAACTTGTCTGTGTAAGCACACTCTGGCATCATCACTTTTGTTTTGACAAACCCAGTCAAAAGCCTCACCCTAGAAATAGGTTGATTTTAGTCATAAATTTGGTATTCTAATTTGGCAGTTTTTTGGTTTTTATTGTTTTACATGTACATGCTCTTCATATGCATGTACTGTTTTTTATGTGCTTTGGTCGGAATTATCAATAGGGGGAACTATTCTCCCTAGAAACTTTCAATAGCACTGTGACAATCAGTCGAAACATGGTTTTGTGAAAATTATAGCACTGTGGTCCCAACACATTCTATTATAAATCTTTTCAAGATAGCACTGTGGTAAAAATATAGAACTGTGGTACCACAAGACTGCGAGCAGTGACCTTTGGTCATCTTGAAAACTGCTGGCGGTCTTCCATTGTGGATTTTTTAAATTTACCAATAGGTTATGTAGGTTGTGTCGCGTACACTTATTCCACATCTCATTATCATCTATTTGACTTTTCAATATTTTAGGTAGAGCACCTCTGATGAGTTTAATAAACGAAACAGGCGTCCGGCAAAGCAAAAATTATCGTCTGGAACTTTTGTTATAATTTTCGTTAATATTTCCAAAAACACGTCTTAATAGCTTTATATTAGAACTTTTTAATAGCTAATCTATGCATTGTACAAAATGTATACCCACCTGGAGTACTTGGTGTGCTGCTCGTGTTTGGTCCAGCAATTACCATGTCCTTGTTACTCATGCCAGCTGCAAAAAGAGGCTGAAAATTTTATATTTTCGCAACCATTAATTTGTTGGGACCTGCTTAATGTATATGCAGAATAACTTGAATTATTTAACTGTTTAATAAACAATAAAGCTGATCATGATTCTCATTCATGTGACTGAAATTAAATAATTACAACTTCACCGGTATTTGTCGGGTTATCACAAAAAAAACACAACCGTTTTTTGTTCACGTAGTTTAGATTAAAAATAGATTTCAAAACAGAAAATAAAAAGGTATTTCCATTTTGATGATTGAGATTATCTTTTGTTTTATTCAAATGCTTAAGACTTTGGAGGGTTTTAACGATGTGAAGCGCCAAGAAGAACAAAAAAGAGATTTTTTTTTGAAAAATGGGAAAAAATGAGGAAGGGTCGGTCGGGAAACCCGAAACAGACATATATATATATATTTTTTGGCCTTAGACTATACATTACATTATACATTCAGATATTTTTGCCGCAGTGAATGAAAATGGTAGAAAACGGTATCGTGTTGAAAATAATATGTCCCCCTTGTCATATTAAAAATTCTATGGTTCATTTCCCTGTTTCTACGAATCTTACCTTTTTTCTTTTCCGTTGGCATTGTCGTTCCACGTGGCTTCTTTCTTTGTCTAAAAACCGGATATATTTAAATCACGTGACTTTGAAGACACGTCATCTAACTTCCACTGTACGAGTTATTTATAGAAACTATATTTAAATCACATGACTTTGAAGACACGTCATCTTTTATCATTGCGTATGTACGAGTTATTTATAGAAACTCATAACAGACAAATCTTAATTAGTGATTTTATAATTAATAGAGGGATCAATAAATAAAATAAGAATGTACGTCGAAAGCACCAATGGAGACAGACAATTCAAAATATAAATCTCAAACGGTAACAGAGAAAATTCTATGACCGACAAAAGTCTAATGGGAAAATAAAATATGTAACACGTTACACTCTCCTATGACATACATAAATACATGATAAATTCCTGGCTTATCTATCGGCTGCAGACAGTGTAACAGTATTAGGCGAGTTATTTATAGAAATTTTGAACAAAGAAACACTAATTAGTGATTTTCTAGTTAATAAAGATTTAATCGAAAAAAATAAGAATGTACGTCGATAGCACTATATGAGACAGACATTACATAAAAATTTGAGCTCTCTGTGTTATGTAGTTTTCAGGGGAAACCGGTAACAGAGAAAATTTTTGACCGACAAAAGTGAATACAATACTTACCCTCCCCCTGGAGGGGGGCGGGTAAGTAATTAAATACATATAATTAAAAGAGTTTCTTAGCTTGCAAGTGACTTAGTAGCATTGAAATTTCCATCCGTGAAACAACATTTTCTGCAAATGAAGGTCATGTTGGCATCCGACCATTCCTCCAGGAAATTATCACTCTTGGGAACACAATCACTATGAATCCACTTACCACAAATAGAACACTGAATTGTGCCATTGAGACACTCCTCATCACATTGAATACACGGATAGAAAACCATCATGAAAATAATAATGGGTTGAAAAAAAATTAAACTTGTATATCGTTTTCATCTAAGACAACAAAAATAAATGATCCAATTAAAATTTATTTACGTCGTTTTCATCTAAGAAAAACAATTTTGTAAATTTAAGAAAACTTAAATCTCGTATCCTTTTTATAAAAACACAATTTTTGAGAATTTTTTCTAATTGCTAATTGGGCTATAACCACAGTTATACAATACAACTTTCTTTGTTTTTATTTCATGTTTAATTGGCAATTAAAGTTGATTAATACCATAGAGTACAAATATTGGTTTATAATATACACAGTAATTAATTTTAATTTACCTTCAAACAATAATCGATACGTTGATCCCCCATGTGGGTCCCGGGGACACAATAGAATAGGCCCACAGCTCCTCGGCTTGGCGTAAGAGGCGACATGTTTGCCGTGTGTCGCAAACCCGTGTCGGTAACAGGGAGTGTTCCTGGATGGCCGGATAAACGGTTCCGATCACCATCTGGGGCACAATCTTTACCTAGACGGGAGGCCGGATGGACCCGATTCGGCCAATCGGCTGGTCACATCAATCCCTATTGTAACACATTCTACGTATTTTTTTTCATCCAAATTGATTCTTCGAAATTCTAAATTGCTGATTTGCGGGATTGTTGCTGGCTTATGGGTCACATACCTCAACAGGCTCAAAATTATTTACTTTTTAAGTTCGGCATTTTATTCTTTATCATTGTTTTGTTTTGTTTTTTATTGGTATTACGTCTAAAATATTATATTTCGGCTTTTGAAGAACTGCCTACATTATCATGTTTTTTTTATGTCTTTTAGATTATTATCATTTTCTACACCCAGTTCACGAAATGGCTGGATGACCCTGGTCCAGCCAAAACTGGTCATGACTTGCCCTCTTCTGTTTCCTCGTGGTTATTTGAAAACATCCAAAGGAACCCTCAATGACACCTAGATACAGTGGGATTGGATGGGCGGAATGCATGTATCACATAGGTTGATGTTTGGGTTCCTTGGTCTTGGAGACTAACCACTGACGGAAACGTGGAGAAGGCGGTGGCTAATGGGGCAAAGCTTCCTCGGCTTAATGAGGCCACATGTTTGCCGTGTGTGGATACCCGTTCGGATAGAGGACGGGATCCTGGTGGCTGAAACACGCCACTTTGGCCCTTATTTTATCTTAAACGGGCGGTCGGCTGGGCCCGGTCCTGATCAATCGGCTGGTCACGCCAAGCCCTTGAACTTGACCTATTTCCAAAATGTACAACAATAGTACCACTTATTATAGCCTTTCTACTTAAAAAAATGAAGGGGCCTCGGTGGCCGAGTGGTCTAGGTAGTTCGTCATGACTACTAATGATCACTAGCCTGTCAACGCTGGGGTTGTGAGTTCGAATCTCATCTGTGGCGGGGTGTGTTCGACTCCGATCTTAATTGACAAGGATTGCCAATTTTCCTACCGAAGGTCGGTGGTTCTCTCCGGGTACTCCGGCTTCCTCCACCAATAAAAACTGGCCGCCGCGAAATGGCCAAATGTGCTGAAAACGGCGTTAAACCCCAACTAAACAAACAAACAATAAAAAAATGAAACTTTATTAATAAGTACATCAAAACATTTTTCTTATTGTTTCCAGTGTAAATATTCATAATTATTCTTAAAAAACTTAAATCATTGCTACTAAAATGGTGAAAAATGGTTACAAAATATTGCCAAGTTCTTTGTATCTGTCACAGAAAGTTTGAATTTGCTGAAAAGAGTCACTAGACTGAAATTTCCGTAGGCTCCTCTGTACTTGTTACCTTATTAAAGTCATATATTGTTCTGGAGTTATGTCGCCTTGTCCATAAAAAAAATCAAATATGCACGAAAAATCACAAAATTAGCAATTTTCGGGTAAATTAAAAAACGTGTCGACTTCGATGTGCTCAATATATCTTGTTAAAATTTGAAACATACCTTGTTAAGATAAATATATTTTAATGGTCAACTGCTAATCAATGCTAAACATATAGCTTCAACTCCTATTTTGTGTTTTAATTTTATGAAGTTTACACTTTACCTAATGAAAAACGTCAAGTAAAAAGCCTACTTATTAGGTTGGGTTCAAGAAGGCGGTGGCTCATGGGTCAATCGTGTAGATGTTACTTTGGGCGGTTGTCTTGCTGGGCAACCCCTGGCACAAGGCTTGTGCCCATTAAGAGGTACTCTATATCTTATTCTAGTATCCCTGGTGCTTGTCGCAGATGTGGCGGGCGTGCGTCGTTTTGATGTATTCTGGTATCCATCATGGATGCTATAGTGCATCAAGGCGATGTATGTATCACGCTTGTCGCAAATGTGGCAAGCATACATCGTGTTGATGCAGCTCCGAGGTGGGCGTGGAGCTAGGGTAACGAAACATAAATATATCCCCCCGTGTGGGTCCCGGGGACACAATAGAATAGGCCCACAGCTCCTCGGCTTGGCGTAGGAGGCCCCTAAAGAGGCGACATGTTTGCCGTGTGTCGCAAACCCGTGTCGGTAATAGGGAGTGTTCCTGGATGGCCGGATAAACGGTTCCGATCACCATCCAGGGCACAATCTTTACCTAGACGGGACACCGAATGGACCCGGTTCGGTGAATCGGCCGGTCACATCAAACCTTTTATAATACTTGAAATATATATTTTTTTTCCATCAAATGTTTTCTCTAAATTCTAAATTCCTGATTGGCGGATTGATGTTGGCTTATGGGTCACACTTTCAACATGCTCAAATTATTTACCTTTGAATTTGGCATTTTATTCTTTTTCGTTGTTTGTATTTAGTTTATTTTCTCTAAGTTCTTCGCTGTAAAAGATATTGTATTTCATAGATTTCACTATTATTTAGTTTCATTTTCATTTTTGGTTTACAATTTTCCTACAACCTGCTCAAGAATGGCTGGATGGTCCCGGTCCAGCCAAAAACTGGTCACGTCTTGCCCTCTGCTGTTTTCTCGTGGTTGTTCGAAAAGATCCAAAGGAGCCCTCAATGATACCTTAGATGGGTGGTAACCCTGTATCTAGGTTGATGTTTGGGTTCCTGGGTCTTGGAAGATGACCACTGACGGAAACACAGAGAAGGCGGTGGCTCATGGGGCAAAGCTTCCTCGGCTTAATGAGGCCACATGTTTGCCGTGTGTGGATACCCGTAAGGATAGAGGACGGGATCCTGGTGGTTGAAACACACCACTTTGGCCCTTACTTTATCTGAAACGGGCGGTCGGATGGGCCCGGTCCTGATCAATCGGCTGGTCATGCCAAGCCCTTGAATCTAACCTTTATCCAAAATGTACAACAATAGTACCATTTACAAAGGTTGGGTTCAAGAAGGCGGTGGCTCATGGGTCAATCGTGTAGATGTTACTTTGGGCGGTTGTCTTGCCGGGCAACCCCTGGCACAAGGCTTGCGCCCATTAAGAGGTACTCTATGCGAGTATCTTGTCAGTGTATCCCTGGTGCTTGTCGCATATGCGGCAAGCATACATCGTTTTGATGCTGCTCCGAGGTGGGCGGGGAGCAAGGGCAATGAACCAACAGAAATAACCATGGAGTGTCTCAATAAAAAAAACCAAAATCCCCCAAACCCTCTGTCAACATGTTCTAAAAGGAAAAAAGAAGAAAGCGATGATGAAGAGCATACTTCAAAAGTTCTAAATTCTGATTCAGGAAAGTTTTTTAAATATTTGGTACTTACTAGTCAAAATTCGGAAAAGCCTCTCTCCAAAGTTTCACCTTTTGTTTTGCAAAAATCTATTCAAGGCTGTGCTGGCAGTGTTAAAAATGTTACAAAATTAAGATCTGGCAGTATACTTGTAGAATGTTTTCGGCTTCAACAATCAAAAAATTTGCTTTCTTTGGATATTATTGGTACTGTTTCTATTTCCGTAACTCCTCACAGGACATTGAACTCTTGTCAGGGAGTTGTTCGCGATAGAGACCATGACCTTGATGAACTTACTGAAAATGAAATCTGCGAAGAATTAGAATCTCAAAATGTTTCAAAAGTCAAAAGATTCACCAAAAAAGTTGATAACAAAATCATTAAACTTCATACCTACCTCCTCAGTTTTGATCTCCCGAAAGTTCCTGACCACATCTACATTGGCCCATACAGAATTAAGGTTGACACATATGTACCGAACCCTATCCGTTGTTTCAAATGCCAGAAGTTTGGACACGGTAGGAGTTTCTGTAAAGGTGCAGAAAAATGTGTCAAATGCTCTGTAGAGGGTCACTCCAGTTTCGAATGTGACGGACAAACAAAATGCGTTAATTGCGGCGGTAATCACATGGCTAATTCCAGAACATGTGGTTTCTACAAAAAAGAACATGAAATTCAAAAAATTAAAGCAGTCAAAAATATTTCTTACCAAGAAGCACGTAAATTGGTCTCTGTCGCGAATACCTCGCCTCAAAATTCTTCTTATGCTGACAAGGTAAAAGGACCTCCAACAACAAGATCTTTCTCTGTTCAGACAGTTTTTACATGGCCACATGGCACTGAATATCCAGTACTTGTTTCTGAATTTGATCCATCCAAACCAAAATCCAATACCCAGACTTCCAGTTCTTCGCAAACATCAGCCTCATCTCTACCTTTTAACCACTTTGAGATGGCTGATATTTATCTCAACTCCAGTGTTGATAAAATGATGCACAAAGAATTTGGAAGAAAACTCGAAATTTCATCAAACGCTGCTAAGAACACAAAAACACAAACCCCAACACAAAAACCTTCTACCTCCAGAAATCAGTCTGCACAACAAAAGTCTACTAACAAACAGTCATCACCTCAAAAGTCTTCAACAAAACAGTCATCACCTCAAAAGTCTTCAACAAAACAGTCATCACCTCAAAAGTCTTCAACAAAACAATCATCAGCTAAACAGTCTTCATCACAACAAAGAACTCGTTCCAACTCAACAGAAAAGACCAAACTTAAACAAAACACTGATCGACTTAAGAAGGCAGAAAAGCACTTGGTCAAATTCCAAACGCTGTCATCAGAGTATGGCGATGATGACAGTCAAATGGATATAACCCCAGATGATTCTTCTGAATCTATCTGGGATGTCCCAAAACCAAGTGCCTTTGCTGGGAGGAACAGAAGTTGCGCCCCGCAGGCAGGGCGAAGCTCCAGATTCTCGCCAATTCGTCCGCCTAAAATATGAACAACATTGTACAATGGAATTGTCGGGGTTTAAAGGTTAATTTAATTGAAATATCTTTACTTGTCCAAGCTTTCCTACCTGTTGCCTTTTGTCTCCAAGAAACTCACTTAAAGGAAAACGATAATGTAAATATAAAAAATTACTCTCTTTACAGTACTAGAACTAAACAGGATGAACGGGCTGCAGGCGGCTCTTCAATCCTTATTAAAAACAACGTCATTCATAGTCAAGTAAATTTAAACACTGATCTCCAGGCAGTTGCTGTTCGCCTGTCACTTAACAAGACTATTACATTATGTTCTGTGTATATCCCTCCTAACAAAAACTTGGAAATTAGTACACTCAAAACTTTGACGGATCAGTTACCTGCCCCATTTCTTCTTATGGGTGATTTCAATGCTCATAATCCTATGTGGGGCAGTAACTCGCAAAACGATAAAGGCAAAAAGATCGAAGATTTTTTAAATCAGGAAAGCTTGTGCATTTTCAATGATGGAGCTGATACCTATCTCCATCCGGGGAATGGTTCTTACTCTGCTATCGATTTAACAATTTGTGACCCTTCGTTATTACTGGACTTCTCATGGCACGTCCATGGTGATTTGTGTGGAAGCGAGCACTTTCCCATTATTTTGGAAAATTTATTTCCAACGTCATCCGAGAGAGTTGCTCGCTGGAAATTTGACAAAGCCAATTGGCCTTTGTTCGAGCAACTCTGTCGAGATGAACTGAAGAAAGATACTTTTAATAAAGTTATAAATCCAGTCCTTAAATTTAGTGAAACGTTAGTATCGATAGCTGAGAGAACCATTCCTAAAACCTCGACAAATCCAAAACAACCTAGCAAACCATGGTTTGACGATGATTGTGAGGAGGCAAAAACAAAAAGGAAGAAGGCCGAACGACGATTCAATAGGCATCCCACCCAAGATAATTTAAGTAGCTTCCGTATATTCCGTGCAAAAGCGCGTCGAACATTCAAACAAAGAAGACGAAAGTCTTGGCAGAACTTCGTCTCAAAAATAAATTCCCATACTCCAATGAATAAAGTTTGGAACTTTATTCAAAAACTAAACGGTAAAAACAGGAAAGCCAATCTTCACCATCTAAAAGATGGACAAACCCTTTTAACAGCAGAAAATGAAATATCTCAAAAACTTGGTGAAACCTTTTCAAAAAATTCTTCTTCTCAAAATTACTCTCAGGAATTTCAACGTATCAAAAACCGAACCGAAAGAACCAAACTTAGCTTTCGATCAAACAATTCAGAAGACTACAACCGTCCTTTCTCTCTTGATGAACTAAACAATTCTCTGGCAAAGGCCCATGACACAGCATGTGGCCCAGATGATATTCATTATACACTATTGAAACACCTTCCTGAAACGTGTTTAGAAACTCTTTTGGATCTTCTCAATAAAGTATGGGTAACTGGTGACTTGCCTTCCATCTGGAAGCAAGCTACAGTTATCCCTATTCCAAAACCTGGAAAAGATCATTTTGAATCGTCGAATTATCGGCCAATTGCCCTCACAAGCTGCGTGCGCAAGACAATGGAGCGGATGATCAACGACCGCCTTGTCTGGTTCCTTGAGACCAATGGTCTCCTGTCCAATATACAGTGTGGATTCCGGCAGGGCAGAAGCACGTTGGATCATCTTGTTCGCTTCGAGTCTTTCATACGCAACGGGTTTGCTAAAGGTGAACATGTGGTGTCGGTCTTTTTCGACCTTGAAAAAGCATACGACACCACTTGGAAATATGGAATTTTAAAAGACTTAAATGATATGGGGTTGAAAGGTAGATTACCCTCATTTATTGAAAACTTTTTGTCAGACAGACAGTTTAAAGTCAAAGTTAATACTACTATGTCTGACCCTTTTGAACAAGAGATGGGTGTCCCTCAGGGTAGTATCCTCTCTGTTACTCTATTCAGTATCAAAATAAATAGTTTGGCTAAAACATTACAAACGAATGTTGAAGGCTCGCTTTATGTTGATGATTTTCTTATATGCTATAGAGGTAAAAATATGAACAACATAGAAAGACAGCTACAGTTATCTTTAAATAAAATTGAAAAATGGGCTATGGAAAATGGTTTTAAATTTTCCAACTCCAAAACAGTATGTATGCATTTTTGTAATAAACGAAAATTGCATTTAGACCCTGAACTTAAAATTTATAATTCTACCATTAAGGTCGTCAAAGAAACCAAATTTCTTGGTATTCTATTTGACAGTAAACTTACCTTTCTATCCCATATCAAAATGCTTAAGGCTAAATGCTTGAAAGCATTAGATATTTTAAAAGTTATTTCCAGCACTGACTGGGGTGCTGATCAAAATATTTTATTAAATTTATACCGATCTTTAATTAGATCAAAACTTGATTATGGTTCCATTATATATGGATCTGCTCGCAAATCCTATATAAAGATTTTAGATACTGTTCACCACCAAGGCTTACGTTTGGCCTTGGGGGCGTTCAGAACATCTCCTGTGGAGAGTTTATATGTAGAGGCGAACGAGCCGTCTCTTTATAACCGTAGGATAAAACTTGGTTTACAATACTTGACCAAGCTCAAAGCATATCCTTCAAATCCTGCCTACGACTGTGTTTTCAATCCTCTCTATGAGGATATATTTCAACAACATCAAAATAAAATCCCTCCATTTGGTATTCGGATGAAACCACATATTTCTGGTTCTGATATCAACCTTGATGAAATAGCCCCTATTAATATACCTCAATCGCCACCTTGGCTTATACCCAAGCCTAAATTAATTTTTGACCTCAGAAAACATAAAAAGTCTGAGACTAATCCCATTGAAATTCAGCAACAGTTTGCTGAAATTAAATCAAATTTTCAAGGGTTCGATACCATTTATACTGATGGATCAAAAGACGGAGATAAAGTAGCTGCTGCTGCTGTTTATGGACAACGGGCAGCGACTCTTCGTCTTCCATCTTCAAGTTCTATATTTACAGCTGAAGCAAGAGCTATCATTCTTGCCTTGAAATTCATTAGATCTTCTGATAAACAAAACTTTCTAATTTGTTCAGATTCTCTTTCATGTTTATTGGCTATAGAAAGTCAAAAGTATAAAAGCCCTTTAATTTCACACATTATTGAATTCTATAAAAGGCTTGTCCATATGGGTAAACAAATAATCTTTTTCTGGATACCAAGTCATATTGGTATAAGAGGAAACACAGTTGTAGATAGGATAGCGAAGGATGCTTTAGACGACCCCATTACTAATGTGTCAGTGCCATATACTGATTTTAAACCTTTGATTTTTAAGTATATTATACGTCTGTGGCAGTCCCCGTGGGATCTGCTTACAGACAATAAATTACATTCAATTGAGCCAATTGTTGGCAAGAATGTTTGTTTCTCTGGCAAAAGCCGAAGAGATCAAGTTGTTTTAACTAGATGTCGCATTGGCCACACCAGGACGACTCACTCTTTTATTTTAGAGAGTGAGCCGCCCCCTGAGTGTATACCTTGCCAATGTCGACACAGTATTAGACATCTTTTAATTGACTGTGTAGATAAATCCGACATTATTTGTCGGTACTACACAGTCAACAATATGAAAGATTTATTTACAAAGGTTGCTGGCAGCCGTATTGTACAATATTTGAAGGACGTAGGACTATACTCGAGAATATAGTCTGTCTGACTGTATTCCTGGTTATAGTCCTTATCCAGAATTTTAAATTGTTATATGTATTGACTGATGTTATTTTATTGATTATACTTTCTTGTAGCGTTTCTGTGATATTATAAAATGTTTCGAAATGTTTTGTCTAATATTTGTTTTATTGTTTATATTGTCATTAATTTTTATTTGTAAATAGTCAATTGGTTTTAATTGTGTTCAATTTTAACCAGCTCCGTTTAGATTAGTTCTCGCCGTGATATTGGCTGAAATATCGCCAGCTCGGCGTAAAACAATATTCAATCAATCAATCAATACAAAGGTTGCTGGCAACCGTATATTAAAATATTTAAAGGACGTGGGACTATACTCGAGAATATAGTCCGTCTGACTGTATTCCTGATTATAGTCCTTATCCAGAATTTTAATTTGTTATTGTTTTGTCTTGTATTAATTTATTGATTGTATTTGTATGATAGCTTTTCTGTGATATTTTGCATGTCTGTGATATTGGAAATGTTTTGTTACTTTTTGTCATATATGTATTTTATTGTTTATACTGGAATTAATTTTATTTGTAAATAGTCTATTGGTTTTAGATGCTGTATTTAATTTTAATCAGCTCCATTCCATTTCAGATTAGTTCTCGCCGTGATATTGGCTGTAATATCGCCAACTTGGCGTTAAACAATATTTAATCAATCAATCATAAATATATCACCATGGACTTTGTAAACAAAAAAAAAACCAACCAATCAACAAACAAACGAAAATTAGATATCAGTGATGATGAAGAACATGCAGCTAAGTTACCAAATACTTTTTCGGACAATTTTCCAAAATTTTTAGTTATTACATCAGTAAACAATGCAAAACCTGTCACTAAAATTTCTTCTTTTGGTATCCAAAAAACGTTACAAGGCTGTGCCGGCCAGCTTAAAAAAGTTACAAAAATGAGAAACGGAAATCTGTTAGTTGAATGTCTCAGATCACAACAGGCCAAAAATTTACTCTCTCTTACAACAATTTCTGATGTCCAAATCTCTGTTACCACTCATAGATCACTGAATTCATGCCAGGGTGTGATTAGAGACAGAGACCGTGATTTAGCTGAGTTGACGGAAGAAGATACATGTGAAGAACTGAAATCTCAAAATGTTTCCAAAGTCAAAAGGTTTACAAAACGACATGGAGGTAATATTATTAAACTTAACACTTATCTCATCACTTTTGACCTTACCCGTGTGCCTGAACATATCTTCATAGGTCCCTACAGAATCAAAGTTGACACTTTCATACCTAACTCTACCCGTTGCTTCAAATGCCAGAAATTTGGGCTCGGTAAGAGCTCATGTAGAGGTATTGAAAAGTGTGTCAAATGTTCTGTAGAGGGCCACTCCAATTTTGATTGTGACGGCCACGTTAAATGTGTAAATTGCGGACTAGATCATATGGCCAATTCCAGAAACTGCCAATTTTACACAACAGAGCTTGAAATTCAGAAAACGAAAGTAGAAAAAGGTATAAGCTATCAGGAAGCAAAAAAAAAAAAATGGTCTCTGCCTCTAACAACTCTACTCCTACAACATCATACGCTGATAAAGTTAAATCACCTAAAACCAATAGATCCTTTGCAACTCAAACTGATTTCACATGGTCTGACGGAACAGAATTTCCGGTTCTCACCGTCAAACCCAACCAAGCAAGTGGGAAATCTTCTCATCCTAAACAGTCTACATCCAATTCTTCACAAACGTCTGACACTTCTCTTTCTTCAAATGTCAATACTCAGCAAAAACCAACTCCGAAACAAAGGTCTTCTACATCCTCAAACAAAAAATCACCTCAGAAACCGTCACCATCACAGAGAGCTGCACGTTCCTCATCACAAGATAGATAAAAAACGGTTCAAATCGCCTCTCGAAGGCTGAAAAAGTCAAAAATTCAACAAGTTTCGAGACCTCTGCTCAGAGTTTGACGATGATATCGATGAAGACTCTGAGCAAATGGACACCACTGATATAGAGTCAACCTGGGGGAATCCAATAGTACTAAATGTGGATTCCACACGCCCAGTTACTGATTCCAGAGCTTCGGATGGACGACACAGAAGTTCTTCCCGTGAACACCCAAAGAAGAACTATTCTCCCATCCGTCCTCCAAGAAAATAAACAACATAATACAATGGATTAACTTAATAGAGCTATCGTTACTGGTACAAGCTTTCCTTCCTGTTGCCTTTTGTCTTCAGGAAACACATTTAAAAGAAAACGATATTGTTAACATTAAAAATTACTCGATTTACAGCACTCAAGTTAAAAAGGATGAAAGAGCCGCTGGCGGCTGATCAATCCTGGTTAAAAATGGTATTATACATAGTAAAGTAAAACTTAATACCGAATTACAAGCAGTTGCTGTCAAACTCTCTCTTCAAAAAACTATAACATTGTGTTCTGTCTATCTTCCCCCTAATACGTCCTTTGAAATAAATCAACTTAAATCTTTAACAGATCAGTTACAAGCCCCTTTTCTCCTTATGGGCGATTTTAACGCCCACAATCCAATATGGGGCAGTAACTCCCAAAATGATAAGGGGAAAAAAGTTGAAGACTTCTTAAACCAGGAAGGCTTGTGCATTTTTAACGATGGCTCAGATACATATCTCCATCCGGGAAATGGTTCTTACTCGGCTATCGATCTATTATCTAACTATTTGTGACCCTTCGTTATTACTGGATTACTCGTGGCGGGTCCACGATGATTTGTGTGGAAGTGACCACTTTCCAATTATTTTGGAAAATCTTTTTCCCTCTTCCTCTGAGGGAGTTGCTCGCTGGAAATTTGACAAGGCCAATTGGCCTTTGTTCGAGCAACTCTGTCGAGATGAACTGAAGAGAGAGACTTTTAATAATGTTATTAATCCGGTCCTTAAATTTAATGAAACGTTAGTATCGATAGCTGAGAGGCCCATTCCTAAAACCAAATATTTCAGACGCGGCCAATGCCAAAGCAATCCCAATAGTCATCCTGTACTGCGTAAAGGCAAACTATAAAGGATAGACTAATAATTAGTCAGAGGAACCTTTAAAGTCCTTTATCGATAAGTTGTCACAGGGAAACCTGTAGAAAATAATATAATACAAAAAAGCTAAAAGATGGAAATCCAATTGGACAGGAAGAGAAATTATATCATGTGCTATACATTTGTTACCATTCATCATATTGGACAATTCTGATTTACACTGACCAAATGTCTTCCTTTTTAGCTCACCTGATCCGAAGGGTCATATGATGGCGTCCGTCGTCCGTCGTAAACTTTTTAAAAAATCTTCTCCTCTGAAACTACTGGGCCAATATGAACCAAGCTTAGTCTGAATCATCACCAGGGTACCCAGTTTCAAAATTGTATCCGACGAGTCCAAGGACCAAACAACATGGCCACTGTTACTATATATAGAACATAGGGGTAAATTGCTGTTTTTGGTAAATAACTCAAAAACCAGTACAGATATCGAAAATCTGACTGGGGTAAAAATGATAAACACGGCAAGATCTACCTACACTGCAATTTTGAAGTCAATTGGAATACCCATCTTGGAGTTACTGCCCTTTTTTGTGAAATTTTCAAATTTTTTATTCATTTTGTCTGATATTTTGAAAAGTATTGCAAAAATGTTCAGCATTTCAAGATCAACATACCCTCTTATTTTGTTATAAATCAGAATACCCATCTTGGAGTTATTGCCCTTTCTTTGTCAAATTTTCAACATTTTAATATATTTTGCCTTATATTTCATTAACTATAAGAGATAGAAGTTAAGTTATAATTGCAATTATGTTCAGCATGTCAAGATCTACATATCCTCTAATTTTGAAGTAAATATGATTACCCATCTTGGAGTTATTGCCCTTTTTTATCAAATTTTCCAAAAAATTAATATATTTCGTCTTATATTTCAAAAAGTATTAGGGATAGAGGTTAAGTTTTAACTGTCAAAATGTTCAGCATGTCAAGATCTACATACCCTCTAATTTTGTTATAAATCTGAATACCATCTTGGAGTTATTGTCCTTTCTTTGTCAAATTTTCAACATTTTAATATATAACGCCTGATATTTCATAAACTATAAGAGATAGAGGTTAACTTCAAACTGCAAAAGATTTCCATTAGTTAAGATCTACCTCTTGAAATGCAAAGGGTCAAGTGAGCTTTTCTCATCACTTGGCGTCCGTTGTCGTCCGTTAACTTTTACAAAAATCTTCTTCCCTGTAACTACTGGGCTAAATTGAACCAAACTTGGCCACAGGCATTATTAGGGTATCTAGTTTAAAAAATGTGTACGATGACCCCGCCTGCCAACCAACATGGCCGACATCGCTAAAAATAGAACATAGGGGGTAAACTGCAGTTTTTGTCTTATATCTCAAAAACTAAAGCAATTAGAGCAAAAGTAACATAGGTTAAAATGTTCATCAGGTCAAGATCTGCCTGTCATGAAATTGTCAGACGAATCGGTCAACACTTTGTTGGGTTATTGCCCCTGAATTGTTAATTTTAAGGAAATTTTGCAGTTTTAGGTTATTATCTTGAATGTTATTATAGCTAAAGACAAATTGTAAACAGCAAAAATGTTCAACAAAGTAAGATCTACAAATAAGTCAGCATGACCAAAATCATTGATTGACCCCTTATAGGAGTTTTTGCCCTTTAAAGACGGCATCCAGCGTAAACTTTCCTTTAAAGATCTTTTCCTCTCAAACCACTGGGGCAATAGAGACCATACTTTGGTGGAATGGTCCTTGGGTGGCCCCCTTCCAAAATTTTATACAAACACGATACAAAACTGCCAATTTAATAAGGATATTATCATAGTTTAGCTAATACAAAAGAGATAGTGTGAAAATTTTTCGACTTTTTGGTTTAAATTCAAAATGTCTTCCTCTGCAACTACTCTTCCCAGCTGCTTGATATCAGAGACATATAAAACATATAGTCTCTGTTGAAATTGTCTCCTGCGAAGGGATTTAAACAAAATTTGGAATTCCCGGATCCCGAAATCCTCTTTTGATGTTGATATAATTTCAATCCTTTTAACTGTTAATCTTAATATAATATTTAAATTTGAATATTGTAAAAATAAAATGATTTTACAATAATACAATTTAAACATTGCTTGAAAGATGAACAGAAAAGTATTGATAAAAGAAAGAGAATATTTTTATTTAACTCGCAATTGATTCAAATAAAGATATTGGAATGTAACAAAAAGACATTGGATTCTGATAATATATTTATTAAAATTCTTTAAGCATCATCAATACCTGTATAACAATAAGTATATTAAGCACTACATTGAAAGAAACAAATATATACATAGAGAACAAATTATCAAAAGTCAATTTCATATGCACTGTGATCATAATATTCAATCAGTTATTTAATGTTTATTCTTGGATGTTGAAATTAAAGAATTAACACAAATTAATTACCGGTAGTTATTACTTGTGTCAATAATTACTAAGTTATATTAGCAAGTTAAAGAAAAGTTATCACTAAAAATAAAGAAATTAGATAATTATCCATTTTATTAATTTAAAGCAATTTCAATAGTTAACGAAGAAATGTTCATTTAAGGCATGTGAAATAAATAAATGTGAAATACAAAAAATATATATTACTGTATGCAGCAAATATGGCATTCATAATCTCGGGCCAGTGATCATTGTTTAGATATACCTCGTCAACAAAGACTGTGCAATACATATAATAACAAAAAGATGATCATTTCTTTTTTTGTTGTCCTAAATAAGCTCAACCTTGAAATTTGTTATTAAAGTTAAATGTGACGACATTACGAACATTTAATAATAATACTTTATTGCAAAAAACATAAAACCATATTAAATATCATTGAAAACAATGTTAGTAAATTTGTCGGATTGAAGTAAAATATTTTTTGTTCCTGCCCCCAACAGGCACTTATTTCTATCAATGGGAAGGTCGACTATCAAGCATAAAGAGGAAGAAGTTGTCCCTCTTTATGCTTGATAATCGATAGGAACAAGTGCCTGTGCCCTCACCCCATAAATATGCTTGATAGTTTATAATTCTTTTATTTGCAAAAATACACCCATATGGGTCAAGCAAATACATGGACAGGAAAACAAACAAACAAAGATCATGTTGAACATATAAAATCACAAATTGAGAATATATGATATAAACTATCACCTTTTATTATAAATACTGTTATTACTTTGACCAACAAGGACCTCATTTGTGCAGTTATTGCTTTATAAAGTCTCCTATTTCTGTCAAAAGTCAGAGTTAGAATTTATCCACACAAAAAAAATGAAAAAAAAAAATTAATTGATCTAATGGTTCTTTTTCAAGAAAGTCAGGCTTATATATTTAATACCATTTTGTCAAATAAATTGTTTCTCAGAGAATGGTGAGCTGTACATTTTAAGAAAAAGTGAAATTCATCTCCTATTTCATTTAAATTACATTTTTTACACATTCTTTCTTCTCTTATTATATTTTTATATCGCCAAGTTTCAATTTCTAAATTATGATTATTGACTCTTAATTTTGTAAATAATTGTCTTGTTTTGAAGTTAGAGAAAAATAGTAAATAACTTTCTAGCTTAAACTGTGATTTTAATTTACTGTACAAATATAATTTAGAGGTGTCATTGAATGATGAAATTTTCGATCTTCCCATTGATAGCAACAAGTGCCTGTGCCCTCCCCCACCCCCATTAATATCGAAAGGTTCCTAAATGGTGACCTTTTAAATACGGCACGTACGAACAAAAACAACAATGAATATGGTATTGTATAACCTTTAATTCGCTTATCTTCAAAGTCTCGACATCATGCGTGCTTCTTAAAACGTGGCACAATATCGACTTCCGCTGTGCAAAACCAAATGCATGTCGGAAAAAAAAGTATTTTCCGGATTTGACAAGATGTACAAAGCGATTGTAAATCATATATACTGAAATATTTAGCCAAAATTCAGCTACAGAAAACATGTGTAATACAAAATGATGCTAATATAATAAATATTGTTATTTATAATATCGTCGGTGGGCTTCCAAAATGTTGTAAGTCAAGATTTGAAAATTTTACAGGAGACACAAAAAACATTTTTTCTGACTTATTCTATGAATCAGCAGAACCGTCCTTGAATTATAAATGTTTTTTTGGAGTATTATTTTTTTGTAAATCTTAAATTTCATTTTTTCCTATCACAACCCTTACAGACAGTACTTACAACATTTTGGACCTTATAATTTAGGAACGGAAATGACTTACTACATTTTGCCAAATACACATTCTGTCGAACAACAGGAATATCTGAAAGTAAGGACGGATAGACGGACGGACGAACAGAAAATAAAGCCATCTTCATTGGAACTAGTAAGTATATTGGAATGGAAATAAAGAATAGATTTGAAGGTCATTTGTTTATTTCAACAAATATTTTGGTATATCGAAACGCAAAATCTTTAATTGAGCTAACATAAATTCAAAATTATGGAAATGGTTAATCCTTTAACTATGAACTTTAACTAGACAAATGCACATTCCAGTACACTACTAAACAGTAGTAACGCTTTGAACACACGAACTTAATGGCACAGAGCCAGCATTAAATCAAAAACTCTAGAAATTTTAGAACACAAATAAACTAGCAAAAATGTACATTCCAGTCCATTTTTCCAAACACATTAAATTGTCAAGCAAAATTATTTCTAAACTACTAAAACGTTTCAATCAGTAGACAACTGTACTCCACCTACTGTTGGGGAAGATTGTCGTAGAATGTATGATAGTCTCTTGGGATTACAGTCTTCAACTGCTGTAAATGCTGATATTTCGTATTTTTGATCGGAATTGGAGAATCAAACAAATGGCTAATGTCATCTTCTTCTGATGGTTCTGACTGTTTAGCTGTTCTCGGAAAATCTCTGTACTCATCTGAAAATTTCAGTTTATACTGAACGAGTCCATCAGGTAAGTATTTTATTACCCTAATGTCAGTAACAACTGGGTCACCAACTTTACTACCCGGTCTGATTGACTTGTAATATTTCAAATCTCCAAAGTTCTTCAAGAAATCATAGGTGAGGTACTTTACAGTGTATGGCTGTCCAGATCTTGCAGATTTGATCAAGTCAATATATCCTTGAGGGCTATACACTGGTTTATTCCGGAGTTTGTGTTCAATTGTGCTATGAATGCTGTCACACTCCATTTGAGTGTGACCCTTCTCAAGTATTTTCTGGATAATAGTTATCTTTTTGACAAATGCTGCATAGAGTAAAGCATTACATAATGTAACATTTCGGTTTTGATAAGTACAACCGTCACTGTATACAATTATCTCCTTGACGGAATTATCAAGCAAACGTATTAGCACTTAGGTCTCCCTGCGTTTCATCCCAAAAATAACAGATCACATCTTTGCTTCTCATGTCGTGAATTGTAAAATTATGACAAGCCAGTTTAGTTTTGTAGTAAAGAGCACTTGCTTTCAACAATGGACATAATAAAACAGCTTGTAAATCCAGTGTTATGACTTTCAAATTCGAAGTGTTCACGAGCCTTTCTTTATCCATTGATTTCTCTGCTCTTGTCGACTCCTTACGTTCTATGTGCTCACTGTATTCTTGTTCGGATATATTGTTTGTCTCAAAGGCACAACAAGTGTCACATTGATCCTTTTTTGGCTTAAAGAGGGAAATATTCATATCCTCAAACAATGTCCTGAAAGTTTTAATAGAAATTATCTTCTTGCCTTCTCTAGCACAATAAGCTTGATATTCTTTATAAAGCTCTGTAAAGATAGTAAATACCGGTTCTAGATAAAGTTTTGTTGAACTAATCCTGCAGTAGTGGGACGGCATTTTCGGTAAACGATCTAGAAAATTCCTAGCATCTGTTTTTTCATCAATTATTCTTTCTGGAACTGTTTTTTTTCTTTGGCTGATCAGGAATTCCTTTGTCACTTCTGTTAACCCACTCGTATATTGTTCTTTCCCCTACTGAAAGGGTGGAAAGAAACATTTTCTTACATACTTTAATTCTTTTTCCATTTTTTATCAGAAAGTATATAAACGAATTCTTTCTTCTACTATTTGTCGCTTTCTTTTGTTTCGTATCACACTTGTTTACCAAACTGATTACATACACTTTTTTCTGCTCCCAATTCATATTTGACCAAAATTTCTCGAAAATATCTTTGCGGTCTTCCTCTGTTAATAGATGACAATTCTTGCACCACTTATTACATCGTTTCATTCCAACTGTTCTATCTTTTCTTTCTACGCTAAAAGTGTATTTTCCGTTTTCTCCTTTCTTCATTCCCATATATTTCTTTCCCTTCATTCGCAATTCCTGATTTCTAGACTTTTCCCAGTTATCTGTTTTTGCCTTTCCCTTCTTTGCTCTTTTCTTCTTTTCACCTTGGCGATTATCATCTATTACCTCATACTCAAGTGTACGCTTTCGATTTCTTTGTTCTCTTGTTGATTCTTCGTATATTTTCTTAATTCTCTCATTTTCGTCTATATTTGAGTTCTCCTCATCTGAACTGGTATTATCCGATTCATTTAATTCATTAGGTGCCCAAGACGGATCTCCTGTGGTATCATCTAAGTCAGTGTCATTCTCAAAAGAATCGGATTCGGAACATTCTAAGTCATTTGATTCTTTAACAATTTCCTTTATACATCCTTCTTTGATACGGAAAGTTTTAAGAGTTTCTCGCTGATTCTGCAGTGCCAATTGTAGAATTGATTTTCCTCTTGAACAACTTTGATCCATCTTAAATACTGCAACCAACACAGTTTTTGCAAATGTAGTGATTTAATCCATAGTGGTAGAAAAAACATTCACAAACATTATTTGGCAAATTGTCTATACACTTGACATGAAAACGGCCATCACACATTGTACATACAACCCATTGTTGATTATTGTCGTCCATCAATAAAACCTTTTCATTACACAGTAATTGTTGACTTAGTCGAAATACATTAACTGGAACCCCTTTACAGACTTTGCAAACCCATAAATCAAGTTCATTGTCCGAGTCTGTTCCAGATGAAACATCTCTTTCCATTATCCTGCAAAAGAAACAATATATTCGTTTTTAAAATCAATTTCACATTGAAACAAACATACATACATGTACCTGAACAGTCTAGGACTTTTGTATCTAAAACCATTAAACCCTACATCTTGTTCTGTTTGTGTCAGTACTTATACTCGCTATCCTGAGTTTCAGCCAATTTAAATGTTTGTCTGTGGTGGTTTTTTTTTTGCTTTTTGTATGAAGTTGTTTGGTGAATTGGTGACCGTCTGTCGTTGGTAATGTTTCCTGCTGTCATTTATGTTAAATTAATTAAAAAACAATGCATTTATTAGATTAATTACTGTCTGTATTACCCGTTGAAACAATAATCTCAATATTACAAATTGTGGTATATTGCTTAATGGTCCGCAATGTAAACTGAATTGTAAATTACAAAATGTCGTATCTTTTTATGCCCTGATAAAAACATCATGTAAACATTACTTCAAATAAATTTTAATTCGGCATTGGTTGTTAAAACAATAAAATAAGTATTGCAAGGGACAGTTATTACTTTATCGATGATTTATTTGCTAAAACATGTCAATTTGAGTTTTATTTTTATACCCATACCAAATTAATTCTTTTCAATTTCAGTTTCTTTACATTTGAGAACAAAACCATATTGCAAATCAAATAATACAAATGATCTTTAACACGAAAAATTAAAAACTTACCTTGATAATTAAAAGCAGTATCCTCAATAGTGATTTTCCATGTGATATCAGGAATCCAAATGCAACGCGCTCACAAACTTGACTTACAACATTTTAGAAGTACAAATATCTGACCAATCGATTTACGACATTATGTCACATGATTGATTTCGATAGTTTTGATTGTAACTAGATGTACAACATTTTGAGAGTAGCTAGATATATTCCCGCTTAAACCTTTCATGAAAAACTGTGGATTTCTCAAAAATGCTGACTTACGACATTTTGGGAGCCCACCGACGATATGCTGTATACGACGCATTTCGAGGAGTTACCTTAAACAGAAACATTTGAAAGACCAAAAACCAAACTTATTATACTCCGTCCCCCGCAAAAGTTTGGGGAGTGGTATATATGAATAAGCCTGTCTGTCCAGATTTTTTTTGGTATTCACAGTTTCTCAAACATGCCTTGTCAGAGGTTAATTAAACATACACGAAAATATGCGCATAGGAAGGATGACCAGGTTCCATATTTTCTTCCTGCTCCTTAGACTGATTTTGTCTTAACCCCAATTAATTTTGTATCCAGAGTTTGTCAAATCTGCCTTATCAGAGATTAATGGAATTTTGCATACATTTAGATCTTAGTATGTAGATGTACGCATATGAAGGGTGTCCTGGTCTAATATTTTTTTCATATTTACAAAGTGTTGGAATTAAAATTTCAGCCCCCCCCCCCTATTTTTTATGTACCTACAGCTTTAAATATATGCATTGTCAGAGGTAAATGAAACTTTGCATAGTTAGATCCCAGTATGTAGATATTCATATGAGAAGGATGTCCCATGTTTTGTGGGCCTGTGTTCTAATTCATATTTGCCCAGTTAATTTTGAAATTTCGTCCAGATGTTGCCGAGGTTCCTTATACCCAGTTTGACAATATTGTAATGCACCTTTGTCCCTATAATTTTAAACTTTCACCCAAATACATTTTGTCGTTTTCATTTCTTATATGAAAAGGAAAGGGGGGGGGGTATTTATTGCACTTTCGCTAGGCATCATTTTAACAACATTCAAAGCTAAAAATTTTGAAATAGGAAGCCAAATTTTAGCCAAGGAGATCTGCAATACAAATAATGAAATTTTGTATTTTTATTTGAATTTGTTAATTTGTGTGTGCATTCATTTCATTAATTTTGATTTAAATAATGTTTTCACCGACCGTGCTCAGTATAAAGCATACGAGCCCCCGGGTAACATGTGTACATAATAGTTTATTTGTCTGTATGTCTGTATTAATAAAGTAAAAATTAACGTGTTATACCCGTAAAATAAGTGGAAAATGGGACGATATAGAAATGTTTGTCCGCATTGTTTAGCCCCACAGCTTCTCAAACACTCTTTTAACACCATTAATTAGTTGTTTAAGATTTCTATTTCTTTTAACTGAAGTACTATTTTTATTTTAGATTAGTGTATCGTCTATTTATCAAGTGCAGTACAACCGTGCGACTGAAATAGCAGATGCCACAGTCATAGCTGCGGGGACAGAAAATGATATGCAGGAGTTGTTTAAAGAAAAAACCTCATCATCAAGTACAGAGTCAGAATCTCCTTCGCCACCACCTAAGAAGAAAAAAAGGAACCCAGCTCCAAAACAGCCTGCATCAAGACAGAAAAAAGAAGGTAAATTCTCATAAAAATCGGATATGAAATGATTGCATTATATGAAAAAAAATGTAGTTTGCAGGGAACTTATCTGTTGCCATATTCTGGCAAGGTTTTCGAAAATATTTATTTTGTCGGTTTGCAAGTGTATTCAGGTCTTGGGTAATTTTTTAATGCTCTGTGTTTTAAAATAAAATATTTTGGAGAGAAAGAGAGGAGAGACGCGTGGGAGTTTAGCTTCTTCGATTTAATTGAATGATGAACAACAATTTTAGATTCTTTTCGAAAATGATTGGTGGCCCTTGAAGGGCCGTTGGTTTGAGATGGTTGGTACCATTCACTGTCTGCTTACTAATGATGAAATCTTTTCTTGTACCTCTGGAGCTGACAATCTGTCGTTGAAGAACTGAAAACTCTTGCCATTTGATCTTTCTGAGAAAATTCTATTTGGTAAATCTGCAGTTGCCTTTCCATCAATAAGATCAACAACTGGTGCCACTTTAAAGATGTGGTCAATGTACCTGCCGCATTTTTCTGGGGTCATTTCCGAAAATCTTCAATGTACTGAGTAAGCTCAGCCTTCGTGGTTGGGTTGCGTTTGGTAACAGATCCTTTGAGTTCGTTCCAGACCATTTCAATGGGATTGAGGTCGGGGGACTCGGATGGCCATTTCCACCAATTGATGTGATTTTCTTCCATGTACTGGCGGGCCTTTTTTGAGGTATGCTTGGGGTCGTCTTGCTGGAACCTGTGTCCATCAGGGTATACTTTATTATAAATGGTTTTAATGTTGACCCAAGGATTTCTGGTATGTAGAATGATGCATCCATTATTCCCTCAAAAATTAGGACTCCTGTCGACCCTCTTCTGCTGATTCCTCCCCAGACATGTAATTTAAGGGGGTGTTTTGGTCTGCAATTAGTTGGTGCTGCTGCATCTTTCTTTCTATATGCTACTGTTTTGTTGTCGTGTAGTTGTATCGTTGTCTCGTCTGTAAAGATTACATCTTGTAGACTGTCATTTGTTGTGATTAGATGTCTGCAAAAATCTACTCTGAGTGCTTTATTTGGTTCTCTAATCATCTGACAGTATCTTGGAGTTGTTTGTACAAAACCAGCAGCGTTGATGGCCTTTTTTACTGTTGATAACGAGACATTGGTGGCTTGGGTGTCCTTAAGCATGGTCTGGATTTCTCTAGCGGACGTGTTGGCATTGGATGTCAGAGTATCTCTTACTGCATCAAGATGTCATTTACCTTCTTGAACGTTACAGGTTTCTGTGCAATTTCAGTAACGGGACTGAAAGTGCCATCTTTGTACTTGTTGACTATTCTCTCAAAGGTCCTTGCATATAGTATGGTATTTTCTTCTACGAGCTGCTTTCGAATGGCATATGGTCTCCAACCACTAGTATAAAGCTGGACAATTCTGAGTTTAGTTTCGTGTTGAACTTACGGCATTGTGCATTGAGTGATCGAACATTGAATGAATTTATTTTGGTGACCCCCATCCTTTTATAAGGATATATATGTGTAATGTCAAATTTGGCAATTATCATAACACAACCTGTATATCATGTTTCCATTAAACAATACCCGAGAAAATTATTTTTAATTTTAACATTTATATAGTTCTGTTTTCTGTGAAATTCCCGTTTATAGCTTTGTTCCATCCGGATGAATTTCCTATATGAGGTTGCAGTTTATGGCTTTATTACCGGATAGTTCATTTATTTTAATGCAATTAAAAAAAATTAATTTGTAGGTAGTAATTTTTTAATTCATAGATAACAATTATATTTGCACCATGAGCCAGTCAATAACTTTACATTAATCAAAAATATTTATTTTAAAACTATATACGTAATTTCAGTGATGCCAAAAGTATTTCAAAACTTTTTCACTTATATAACATTTGTCATATAATTAACAACCAAAAGATTCAAATAAAGTATATTTTGTTTAAGTATTCTTTTCTCACGTTTATGGTTTTACATCAAGCACACGAACCTATATTTTTTTTGCTAATTTTTTTACTTATCAAATGTTCTCTCAAACTAAAATAACTATCTGCAATCCTTTTTATTTTTATTTAGTGTATAAATCATCCTTAAAGTACATCGCGTACCTGTATTTTGCTTTAAATAATCTTTGTTATTTTGGGAAAAGGTCACTATCAGTATAAAGTATTGTTATGCAATTCTTTACTTCATAATTATTAATTCATTATTTAAATTTATCAAATAGAATATATCGGAAATTAGTTATCAATTTTGTTGTAAAATAAATTGTATTCGAAATGTAAAATTTATAAACACTGCGGAGGAGCTTCTTGGTGCACTAAGGACTATAGGGGCTGCATAAATGAGCACTACGAACAAACCTTTCAAATTATCTTATGTAGTTAGACCGGATAATCCAATAAATAAATAAATAAATAAATAAATACAAGAGAATTGAAATTGAAAATGCACACAAAATAAAAATATTCCGAAAGTCCGAAATGAGAAATTCTTGGATGATTATAAATGCCAATTGATATCTAAATGTTCAATTAATATTAATTATAGATCTATTATGATTTTTACTTTATACACTTATCCGATTTTTTAACACATTATTTCGAACTCAGAAGTAACTCAATTCAAAATATTTTATGAATTATTATTGAAAAGTCTTAAGAGACTGACCACTAAGATAGGTTTCTTTGTTTAAGAATGCATGTATTAATGTTTATTTAAGGATGAAGAATTAACTTTACTTTTAGGAACCTTGAATTTTAAGGCGGGGGTACAAAATGTAGCTGACCACTAGTTCAAATATATGCTTCAATTTTGGATTGGTGGAAATATTTTGTCTTATTTTTTTCTTTTTATAAAAAAAGCTGCAGCTGTAGTTAGAAGAACTGACATAGATTCACCACCACCAGCACCTGCACCTATATTGCCACCACCAGCAGCACCTGCACCTATATTACCACCACCACCAGCACCTGCACCTATATTACCACAAGCAGCAATTGCATCTATTTCACCACCTGCACCATCTTCCACTGCTTCTGAACCTGACAAATCTTCGACCCCAACCGTCGCGCAGAATGAACGTTTCAATTACCAGCACGTATTCGGGTACATGAATAACACAACACCAGAGACACCTACTTTATTTGATTTATCTGAGGGAACAATAACTGAAATGTGCAACACACCATTTAGACCTACCAGGACACACATTCAATGAAAGCCCTATTCAGGAGAATAACCGCACTGAAACAGAATCACAACACCATCATGGCCAACCAGGCAGAAATTAAGGCAATGCTATGCTCGATGATGCACATGCTTTCAGACACACAGAAAAAAGGAACCAACACAGCACCGTGACCAGCAATATGACATAGCGCAGCCTTCTATTGTACAACCACCACCTCAGCAACCACTACAACCTTCCAATAGTATTCTAACTCCAGACCATGACGGGCCATACCCATTTTCTGATGTTAGAGATATTTACAGGATTAGCATGAAGGGTCTGATCCAAATGATGAGGGAAAGCCACGGCCCTGGACATTTTGCTACGCGTATCACCAGACGTTTGGAAAAACTCCGGAAGAAGTACTGGAAAGTTGGAAATTGATCCAGAGAGGAAGAACTATCTGCAACGATGTTTTATTTTTCTATCCTCAGATGTCCGCGCAGCTAGGTTAAGGCAACGTTTTTTATTTTTGGTCAGGGGGAGATAACTCCTGCTAATGATATGAATATTCATGACCATTGCGTGCTACGTCATGGACGTCCATGCCGGCGTTGTTTCCGTCAGAAAAGATATTTACGTTAAAATTTCGGTTAATTTTTCGTTGAGATTGATGCGAATGATATAACAACGTATATCCTTACATTGTACATCGCAATGCATGTCTATATTTGGAGAAGAAGGCTTTGGTGTGGTAAAACTTGAGCCGTCCATCATCGTATGAAGGCGGGGTCTATTTTCCTTATATGGAAATCTTAATCTTTGAGAAGCTTGAAGAGTGGCATTTCACGTGGTTTCAGCCGGTGAGAAGGAACAACAGTGATGCAGGCATTGTAATTGATCAAACACTGATTATGCTGATCTTAAATGCTAAGGTAACGTATATCAGCAACATGACAACATTCATAACATGACCCACATGCATTTGTCCACAACACGAAGTGGTGTATCACCTGTTCACTGTTGACACTGTCTGTTGTTTGTCATTTTTCGTGAACCGTATTTAAAAAAGAATATTTGTGTGAGAATAGTACAAAATCCAATATCAGAACATGATAAGTAATAAAATCCAATAACATAACATGATAGGTCATAAAAATATTTGTTTTGTTTAAACATAACATTGACCACCCCCCCCCCCCCCCCAAAAAAAACAAAAAAAAAACAAAACAAAAACAAACAAACAAACTCTGGCTAAGTTTTTAGTTGTTAATAAAGCATCTTTTTATTGTAACCAAGGGATTGTAGTTTACTTTGAAAGCCAAATAATGAATAATATATAAGAATTTTAATCGTCCTGTTCTGATCTGACAATCGGCCCCAGGGTAAGGAATGAGGGATTTGTTTTTGTCTTTTTAGGTGGCTAAAGAAAATCTAAATGCTGGTGCTGGTGCAAAGTTTATTTATTTAGTTGGGGTTTAACGTAATCCCTTTTGGGATTCTGTGTCCAGAGCTATTTTTCCGACTGGCCACCAAGTCGGAAAAATAGCTCCGGACACAGAATCCCAAAAGGGATTAGGGTTTTACACTGTTTTCAGCACATTTTGGCTATTTTGTATCAGCCAGTTTTTATTCGTAGAGGAAGATTAAGAAAACGACAAAAATATTATCGGGTTCTCAGCAGATATATATTTATAGTGACCCCTTTAACCAGTGACTTAAAATTACAGTACAATTACTCAATAAAATAAAATACAGGGCAAATATATTGTCGTTCAGGTTATTATTTTTTTCAGTGGCAACAAAACGTAGATCTATGTATTTCTATGGAGAACAGGAAGCAGAAGTTTATATAAGGCCGATGCTCTGTATATCGACCCTGTACAAGTTTTTATACAGAGCATTGGCCCTGTACAAGTGCTAGCTTTCAAGAACTTCCTGTTATATTAAATTGTCCATTTATATATACTGTATTTCAGGTCATTGGTTACCGGTACATGTAATAATGTAAAACACAGCCGCTCATCACAATATGAAGCCTTTGGGTAGTTTGCTATTCTCACTTGCCAAATAAGGCTTCATATAATGACTGACAGCTGATATTTTACAATATCAATCTGCAACAAACCTGATAACATTATATGTATTTTTTCATATAGACTGAAAAAAAATATTACAGTCAATCTTTAAATAATTTAGAGAGCTATAGTTTTTGGAGTTGGTTTAATTGGATATTTAAAAAAATAATATTTGATTGTCAGCATGATGCACAGCAATAAGATTTTTATGCCCCGCCACGAATGTTGCTGGGGTATATAGATTTACCCTTGTCCGTCAGTCTGTATGTTTCAATTCGGTTAAGTTTTGCATTTAGCTCCATTTCTCAGAAACATATAGTAATATAACAATGATATTTCACCACTAGAGTCCTGTTGTATAGTACAATGCAGTTCAGCAACACTGGGTCGCTATGACCTACATTTTATGCTTCAGTGAATTTGGTTAAGTTTTGCATTTAGGTTCATTTCTCCGAAACCTATAGTAAGATATCAATGATATTTCACCACTACAGTCCTCTTGTACAGTACAATGTAGTTCAGCAACACTTTGGTCACTATGACCTACATTTCATGCTTCAGTGACTTTGGTTTAATTTGCTACATTAGGGTCAATTAATCAGAATCTTATTGTAATATATCAATGATTTTTCACCGCTACAGTCCTCTTGTATAGTACTACGCTATTCAGCAATATTTGGGTTAGTAAGTAAGTAATGTCTTTATTTAAAGAGGTAACACAGTTAGCATTAAAAAAGCTAATCTTCCCGGAGGCCCTCAATTAAAATATAAATTAATACATGTACAACGCAAAGAATAAATTAATCTAACATTGGTCCAATTTCTACAAAGATCCACACCATGTAGACCATCAATATAAATATATACATATATATAATCAATAAAATTATATGCATTTAATATAAACATTGAAACAATAGAATATCTCGCCTTCCAATACTGTGACTTTAATTTAACAAATTTAGAAAGCTTCACGGAGCTTAAGTAATCTGTAAAATTTCTTTTGAAGGTTTCTATATTTTTATTTAACTTTAGGTCTGTTGGTAAAGAATTCCATAAAATAGTCGCATTGACCTACATTTCATTGTCGAATGACTTTGCTTAAGGTTTATGTTTAGGTCTATTTCCTCATATTTCTTACATTTGAAATTTTTTTTTAAAATCTGCTCATTCGAACATATAATAAAAAAATCAAATTGATAGCTTCATATCTTAGAAATCATGCTGTCAATGATACTTAAACAAAACAGTTCTGTACCATATATTTGCTCCATTATAAACTTCATTTTTCACTTTTATAACTGGATATTTCTTTCCTATTTAGGGCAATATTACAAAACCTATATTGTTTTTAGGGTGGGACGTGTCTTACTGAAACATTTCTAGTTTTCTTAACTTTTGACAGAAAAATGAGGTTTTTTTATTGTTATAGGGTGCAGATTATATTTTAATTACAAGCTGATGTTAAATGGCAACAAAAAAAATTAAAAAGGACAAGACGGTTACATTTATGCTTGTAAAAAAGTAATTCGATATGCATAGTAAAATAAAATGGAATTGATACTTGGAACGCTACATCCAACCTTGAATCCATATCTAAGGGCCAATGCAAAAACCAACCAAGAGTATAAATTAAGTAATATGACTTTGTCCCTTTGTTCTCCCACCTTCCCTTAAAAACATAAAGAATGATGATCACAAAAACTTTTACTTTAAATTACTAAAATTCTGACAACAATCATTATACCATTCTTGAATCAGTTTTAAAATTGTGCTTAAAAGTATTGTAAAACTTTACACTTTTTAATACAGGGTCTTCTTGCATAGGGCAACATGAGGAAATAAAAATATCATTTATGATGAAAACTGCCTCAGTGGTCTCCTGGTAGCATGCTCGCCTCCAGTGCGGATCGTCGCGGGTTCGATCTCCGGCCCGGTCAAACCAAAGACATTAAAATTGGTATTTGCTGCTTCTCCACCATGCACGTGGCATATAGCCTATAGGAGTAAGAGCAAAGGACTGGTAGTCAGTATAATGTGTCCGAGTTGGGTGGTATGTCTTTCTGCGGATATTTACCTCGTGAGCTAGCACGTTAAAAATCCAGCTCAATATGTTGGTCTAGTACAAAGCGGGGATAATATTCATATCATATTAACATGTTCTTGTTCTGATATGCACCTGGTTGCCACTGGACGTTAAACAATAATTCATCCATCCATCATTTATGATGAACAAAACATAACAATTTAACCTTTATGTAGTATTTTTATATAAGTTTATTATAAACATCCTTCACTGGGAACTGCATGAAAATAACCATGTTCAATCTGATATTTTGAAAATAGGCGAAAATTTGAAATTTGAATAGGAGTACATTGTACACAAACATTCATTGCAGTTCTAAACTCAGAGTCATATAGCATCGACTTGTGAAAAAGTACTTAATTGATATATTACATAATATATTCCCTATTTGCATATATTGGAGTGGTCTCCCATATGCATGAGTTATCTTTCCTTACATAATGAGGAAAAATATCTTTAACCTTTTCTGAAATATTGAATAGGAGAAAGCCTTCATTAGTCATCACAAATTTTGGAGAATAATGTATCATAAATGTGTATGGAACATATATATTCCTAAGAAAACAAATGACTATTTGTTCATTTAATGTGCACACAACAGTTTTCAGTTTCCTAAATGATGTCAGGAATTGACGGTCTCTAGCTGTTAAGCAAGTTGGTAACTGACTTGTTTGTTGTATCTTAAACCCCTATAAAACAATATATATCAAATAAAAGATTTTTTTCAAGGTTTTTCCACTCTGTGACATTTATTTGTGTTAAATTTCCACTGTGACATAAACGAGATAAAATACAGTCCCTCCCCTCTTACAAAATCCAAAATACATGTATTGGCTGATTCTAGACTAATCTAACGGATTTAGGTGCAGAATTTAAAGGTGTATTATTATAGGTATTTGAAAGGTTATGTCAATCTGTTTTTAAAACATAGTTTCAAGGTAAATTTTCTGGCTTCCAATAGAGTAATCTCCCCTTAGTTAATATTAAATTATATGTTTTAAATTCACATTTCTGATCTTTTTATACAGCTAAAATAAAGTTTAAGTATAAAGTAAGATAATAAATCATAAAAACTCACTGTGCAATGATTAGCAAATTAGGCAATTTGCTTCCAATTTTTTATTATTTTGGGGAAAAGTCTATAGAATTGTATTCAAAACTGTTGTTCACAATGCATTATGTGAAAGATGCCTCCTTTAAGAACGTGGGAGACAACTCTCATCTATCATGTCAATAGAAAGCACAATAAAAAAAGTAGACCTAAATTAAGAATTGTTTTAAAAATGTGTTTGTTGTAACACAATCTTACACTTATTACCCATTTATTTAACTTGTACTTTGTATTCTTATTTTACAGCCTCAAGCTTTGTCATGTGTAACCCTGAACAGGAAAAGGTTTATAACCTGAGAAATGTGATACGACAAAATGCAAGGTAACATTATTTCTGGTATTTTGTTATACTACTGCTTGATTTTGGTCACTTTGACCTACATTTAACTGATGAGTGACTGATCAAATTTTACATTAAAGTTCTTTGTAAATAAATGTCAATAATGTAGCAATAACACTTCGGACTTGCTAGACCTGTGCATAGTTGTTTCGGACTGAGCGTAACTTTGATGACCTGAAAATATTTCTCAAGCTTATCTTCCACTTTTCAATGCGTAAATGAAGCTGATATGCACGTTATCTGGGGCTCTGTATTGTATTTTTATTCACAGTGCTTATGAAGTCATGTTTCCCTGTATTATTATCTTTGTAAAAAGGGGATAGAAATGTGACATTTTCATGAATTTTCCCAATTAATAAAAAAAATTTATCATTGCTGGATAAAAAAAGTATTCTTTTAGGCCAGGCAAAATTTATTTTTTGTTTCCCATAACATGTTAATTTTTTTTAGTGTGATAGTTACAGTCTCAAAGAATTCTGTAAAACAAATTCATTTCATTACAAAGTTAGATAAAAGGTTTGTTTCACTGGAAATTATTGAAAAGAGTTTGTTTCATTCCTGATTCCATAAAATAAGCTATTTAAAAACATGAGGGTAGAAAGTTGCATGATATTATAACAGTTTCTAATAGACAGTCAGACAATTTAAATCAACATTAATAATTGCCACAAAACAAAACAGGAAATTTATTTAATTTTTATACGGCCGTCTTAAAAGACGGGACGTATTATGGTATACCGTTGTTTCCGTCTGTCGTCCACACTTCGGCCACCGTGTGGGTCCCGGGGACACAATAGAATAGGCCCACAGCTCCTCGGCTTGGCGTAAGAGGCCCCTAAAGAGGCGACATGTTTGCCGTGTGTCGTAAACCCGTGTCGGTAATAGGGAGTGTTCCTGGATGGCCGGATAAACGGTTCCGATCACCATCTGGGGCACAATCTTTACCTAGACGGGAGGCCGGATGGACCCGATTCGGTCAATCGGCTGGTCACACCAATTCCTTTTGTTAGATTAAATATTTATTTTTATATATCATAAACATTCTAAATTTCTGATTCGATGGATTGGTGTTGGCCTATGGGTCACATACCTCAACAGGCTCAAAATTATTTACTTTTTAAGTTCGGCATTTTATTCTTTATTATTATTTTGTTTTGTTTTTTATTGGTATTACGTCTAAAATATTATGTTTCGGCTTTTGAAGAACTGCTTACATTTTCATGTTGTTTTGATGTCTTTTGAATTATTATTTCCAACACCCAGTTCACAGACTGGCTGGATGACCCCGATCTAGCCAAAACTGGTCATGACTTGCCCTCTTCTGTTTTCTCGTGGTTATTTGAAAAGATCCAAAGGAACCTCAATGACACCTAGATACAATGGGATGGGATGCATGTATCACATAGGTTGATGTTTGGGCTCCTTAGTCTTGGAGACTAACCACTGACGGAAGCGGGGAGAAGGCGGTGGCTAATGGGGCAAGGCTTCCTCGGCTTAATGAGGCCACATGTTTGCCGTGTGTGGATACCCGTAAGGATAGAGGACGGGATCCTGGTGGCTGAAACACGCCACTTTGGCCCTTACTTTATCTTAAACGGACGGTCGGATCAATCGGCTGGTCACGCCAAGCCCTTGAACTTGACCTGTTTCCAAAATGTACAACAATAGTACCATTTATATAGGTTGGGTTCAAGAAGGCGGTGGCTCATGGGTCAATCGTGTGGATGTTACCTTGGGCGGTTGTCTTGCCGGGCAACCCCTGGCACAAGGCTTGCGCCCATTAAAAGGTACTCCATGCGAGTATCTTGTTCTTGTAGCCCTGGTGCTTGCCGCAAATGTGGCAAGCATACATCGTTTTGGTGCTGCGACGATGAAGGCCTTCCACTGAAATTGCCTAACACAGAATCCTCAACATTTTCTAAATTTTTAGTTCTGACAAGTTTAAACGATGAAAAGCCCTTGACTAAAATTTCTCCCTTTGTTTTACAAAAATCGATTCAAGGCTGTGCCGGTGAGGTAAAAAGTTTCCAAAATGAAAAATGGTAGTGTTTTAATTGAATGTGTTAGGCAACAACAATCTAAAAATCTGCTTTCCTTAACTAAGATTTCAGATGAACAAATTTCTGTAAGCCCCCATCGTATTCTAAACTGCTCTCAGGGAATTATTCGAGATAGGGGACCGTGATCTTGCCGAACTATCTGAAGAAGAAATCTGCGAAGAACTGAAATCTCAGCACGTCACCAAAGTTAAAAGGTTTACCAAAAAAGTCAATGACAAAATTATCAAATTAAACACATACCTCTTTAATTTCAACCTTTCAAACAAGCCTGAGCACATCTACATCGGCCCTTACAGAATGAAAGTTGACACTTTCGTACCCAACCCTCCCCGTTGTTTCAAATGTCAGAAGTTTGGACACGGTCAGGGTTCATGCAGGGGTACTGAAAGATGTGTCAAATGTTCTGCAGAGGGCCACTCCAGTTTCGATTGCGAGGGCAAAACCAAATGTTCAAACTGTGGGCAAGATCACATGGCAAATTCTAGGGAGTGTGAACATTACAAAAAAGAAATGGAGATCCAGAAAACTAAAGCAGAAAAAAACATCAGTTACCAGGAAGCACGTAAATTAATCTCTACCTCGAATAGTTCCCCGTCCTCCACATCATACGCTGAAAAGGTTAAAGGTTCTACTGCAACTAGATCATTTGAAACACAAACTTTGTTTACTTGGCCTAATGGTACTGACTTTCCCGTTCTTTTGTCTGAACTAACATCCACAAAACCTCCATCTTCAACATCAAAATCCTCTTCAAGCTCTCAAACATCACAATCTTCATCTCCGAAAAATACACAAACCTCTTCTCATAAACATAGGAATCCCACATCCTCTAAGCAGAAATCTCCGCAAAAGCCTTCATCGTCACAGAAACCTTCCTCGAGTGAAAAAGTTATTAACAAACAATCCTCAAGCCGCCTTTCTAAGGCAGAAAAATCAAAATTGTTGAAATTCAAAGTTTTGTGCTCAGAGTTCGACGATGAAGTCGAGGACTCTGAGCAGATGGATACCACTGAGATAGAGTCAATCTGGGGGGATCCAATAGTACCATCTGTGGATTCCACACGCCCAGTAACTGACTCCAGAGCTTCGGATGGACGACACAGAAGTTCTTCGCGTGAACACCTAAAGAAGAACTACTCTCCCATCCGTCCACCAACAAAATGAACAACATAATACAATGGAATTGTCGGGGTTTAAAAATTAACTTAATAGAGCTATCGTTACTTGTACAAGCTTTCCTTCCTGTTGCCTTTTGTCTTCAGGAAACACATTTAAAAGAAAATGATAATGTCAACATTAAAAATTACTCGATTTACAGCACTCAAGTTAAAAAGGATGAAAGAGCCGCTGGCGGTTCATCAATCCTGGTTAAAAATGGTATTATACATAGTCAAATAAAACTTAATACCGAATTACAAGCAGTTGCTGTTAAACTCTCCCTTCAGAAAACTATAACATTGTGTTCTGTCTATCTTCCCCCTAATACGTCCTTGGAAATAAATCAACTTAAATTTTTAACAGATCAGTTGCAAGCCCCTTTTCTCCTTATGGGCGATTTTAACGCCCACAATCCAATTTGGGGCAGTAACTCCCAAAATGATAAGGGGAAAAAAGTTGAAGACTTCTTAAACCATGAAGGCTTGTGCATTTTTAGCGATGGCTCAGATACATATCTCCATCCGGGAAATGGTTCTTACTCGGCTATCGATCTAACTATTTGTGACCCTTCGTTATTACTGGATTACTCGTGGCGGGTCCACGATGATTTGTGTGGAAGTGATCACTTTCCAATTATTTTGGAAAATCTTTTTCCCTCTTCCTCTGAGAGAGTTGCTCGCTGGAAATTTGACAAGGCCAATTGGCCTTTGTTCGAGCAACTCTGTCGAGATGAACTGAAGAAAGAGACTTTTAATAATGTTATTAATCCAGTCCTTAAATTTAATGAAACGTTAGTATCGATAGCTGAGAGGTCCATTCCTAAAACCTCGACAAATCCAAAACAACCAAGCAAACCCTGGTTCGATGACGACTGTGAGGAAGCTAAGAAACACAGAAAAAAGGCCGAACGACGGTTCAACATGAATCCAACCTCTGACAATCTCTGTAATGTTCGTATATTCCGTGCTAAAGCACGTCGCACATTTAAACAAAAGAGACGCAAGTCTTGGCAAAACTTCGTCTCTAAAATAAACTCTCATACACCTATGAATAAAGTCTGGAATTTTATCCAAAAAATTAATGGTAAAAACAGAAAGACCAATCTTCACCATTTAAAAGATGGCCAAACTCTTTTGACTTCAGAAAATGACATCTCGAATAAACTCGGTGAAACATTCTCAAAACATTCTTCTTCTCTGAATTATTTCCAGGAGTTCCAAAGGATTAAAAACCTAACTGAGAAAAATAAACTCAATTTTAAATCAAACAATTTAGAAGATTACAACCGCCCTTTTTGTTTGGATGAACTGAAAATTTCTCTGTCGAAAGCCCATGACACAGCATGTGGCCCAGATGATATTCACTATAAACTTTTGAAACATCTTCCTGACACTTCTCTTGAAACGCTTTTAGATCTACTTAATAATATATGGGAAACTGGCGACTTGCCTTCCATTTGGAAACTTGCCACAGTTATCCCTATTCCAAAACCTAGGAAGGATCATTTTGAACCGTCGAATTATCGGCCAATTGCCCTCACAAGTTGCGTATGTAAGACAATGGAACGGATGATCAACGACCGCCTTGTCTGGTTCCTAGAGGCGAATGGCCTCCTGTCCAATATACAGTGTGGGTTCCGACAAGGCAGAAGCACGTTGGATCATCTTGTTCGCTTCGAATCCTTTATACGCAACGGGTTTGCTAGAGGTGAACATGTGGTGTCCGTCTTTTTCGATCTGGAAAAAGCCTACGACACCACATGGAAATATGGCATTTTAAAAGACTTAAATGATATGGGGTTGAAAGGTAGGTTACCTACCTTCATTGAAAATTTTCTTTCAGACAGACAGTTCAAGGTAAAGGTTAACACGACTATGTCTGACCCTTTTGAACAGGAGATGGGTGTTCCTCAGGGAAGTATCCTCTCCGTCACTTTATTTAGTATAAAAATAAACAGTTTAGCTAAAACATTAAAACAAAATGTTGAAGGCTCCCTCTATGTGGATGACTTTTTGATATGTTATAGGGCTAAAAATATGAACAATATTGAAAGACAACTACAGCTGTCTTTAAATAAAATTGAAAAATGGGCTATGGAAAATGGTTTTAAATTTTCCAACTCCAAAACAGTATGTATGCATTTTTGCAGTAAACGAAAACTGCATTTGGACCCCGAACTAAAAATTTATAATTCTCCGATTAAAGTCGTCAAAGAAACAATTTCTAGGTATTCTGTTTGACAATAAACTTACCTTTCTACCCCATATCAAAATGCTTAAAGCTAAATGCTTGAAAGCATTGGATATTTTAAAAGTTGTTTCCAGCACTGACTGGGGTGCTGATAAAAACATATTGTTAAATTTATATCGATCGCTTGTACGATCAAAACTTGATTATGGTTCCATTATATATGGATCTGCTCGCAAATCCTACATACAAATTTTAGATACTGTTCACCACCAAGGCTTACATTTGGCCTTGGGGGCGTTCAGAACGTCTCCTGTGGAGAGTTTATATGTAGAGGCGAACGAGCCGTCTCTTTATAATCGTCGGATAAAACTTGGTTTACAATACTTAACCAAGCCAAAAGCATATCCATCAAATCCTGCCTACGACTGTGTTTTCAATCCTCTCTATGAGGATATATTTGAACAACATGAGAATAAAATTCCTCCGTTTGGTATCCGGATGAAACCACATATTTCGGGTTCTTACATCAACCTTGATGAAATCTTTCCCATTAATATACCTCAATCACCACCTTGGCTTGTACCCAAACCTATGTTTATTTTTGACCTTAGAAAACATAAAAAGTCCGAAACAAACCCTATACTTATTCAGCAACACTTTGCTGAAATAAAATCTAAGTTTGAATTTCATGACTCTATTTATACGAATGGGTCGAAGGACGGGGACAAAGTGGCTGCCGCTGCTGTCTATGGACAGCAAGCAGCAACTCTCCGTCTTCCGTCCTCCAGTTCCATTTTTACTGCTGAGGCCAGAGCCATAATTCTTGCTTTAAAGTTTGCAAGAACATCTGAAAAACTTAAATTTCTTATTTGTTCAGATTCACTTTCATGTTTATTGGCTATCGAAGGTCAGAAATATAAAAATCCTTTAATTGCCCATATTATTGAATTTTATAAAAGGCTTGTCCAAATGGGCAAAGAAATCATTTTTCTCTGGGTACCAAGTCATATTGGTATTAAGGGAAATACAGTCGTAGATAGGATAGCGAAGGATGCTTTAGACGACCGCATTACTAATGTGTCAGTGCCATATACTGATTTTAAACCTTTGATTTTTAAGTATATTATACGTCTGTGGCAGTCCCAGTGGGATCTGCTTACAGACAATAAACTTCATTCTATAGAGCCAACTGTTGGCAGGAATGTTTGTTTCTCTGGCAAAAGCCGAAGAGATCAAGTTGTTTTAACTAGATGTCGCATTGGCCACACCAGGACGACTCACTCTTTTATTTTAGAGAGTGAGCCGCCTCCTGAGTGTATACCTTGCCAATGTCGACATAGTATTGAACATCTTTTAATTGCCTGTGTAGATAAATCCGACATTATTTGTCGGTACTACACAGTAAACAATATGAAAGATTTGTTTACAAAGGTTGCTGGCAACCGTATAGTACAATATTTAAAGGACGTGGGACTATACTCGAGAATATAGTCTGTCTGACTGTATTCCTGATTATAGTCCTTATCCAGAATTTTGAATTTGTTATTGTTTTGTCTTGTATTATTTTATTGATTATATTTATATGATAGCTTTTCTGTGATATTTTGCATGTCTGTGATATTGGAAATGTTTTGTTACTTTTGTCGTATATGTATTTTATTGTTTATACTGGAATTAATTTTATTTGTAAATAGTCTATTGGTTTTAGAGGCTGTATTTAATTCTAATCAGCTCCATTTTATTTCAGATTAGTTCTCGCCGTGATATTGGCTGTAATATCGCCAAATCGGCGTTAAACAATATTTAATCAATCAATCAATCCACACTTCGGACAACAACTCGAAAACGCTTTCACCGATTTTCATGAAACTTTGGTGACTTATTTAAATCAATTCACGTAAGCTCCCTTTTGTTTTGTTTTTTTTTTTCCATAAATTCCGATATGACATGGATCTTTATTCGTTGAAAAATCGTCAAAAACTGTCAATTTTTCACACTTTGGACGGTTATGGAATTTTATTCGTTCACATTTCAGAGTTATGGAACTTTGTTCATTAAAAAGGGGAAATTTTTCACGTCATGCTGTATCTTAAGAACGCATTGTCCTATTTACTTCAAACTTTAAACAGCTGTTTGTTGTGATAGCTTAAGGTCTTTATACTTTTTGGTGAAGTTTCAATTTTCTGTTCCAGAGTGGGATGGGACCTACCCGGTATTCATAAAAAATAAGCAACAAAATCAAAGGGGTCTATATGTTAACTGGTGAAATTTTATTTCCTGGACGACAGATGTATCATGCCCTCATGTTGCAGCAGTTTATTTATTTATGCCTGGAAAAAAATTGACCCGGAAGGTGAAAACAGACCTGATCATGTTAGGGGAAACCAACGATCATTCTGTAAATTGTTTGGAAATATACATTTATTTTTAATTGCCAAAAATGTTATAAATTTCTACCTGTTTCTAAGGCTCATATACAAATAAATTATATATTTCCAAACAACTTACTTGTACTTGAACAGAAATGTTTACTTTGTCAATTCCTTATAAAAAAAGTACATTCTAATTTGTACAGTCACAAGGATTTTAAGTAGATGTATACTGAATATAAAATTTTCCGTTTTTATTAATAGGATGGTGATGGTTTACAGCCAAAGAGCCTGTTGAAAATTAAACATATTAAATGTAAAATTGTCAGTTGTGGAGTTGGACAAAGTTGAGATGAAGAAAAATGAGTGTATTATACATTGTATGGCAGTAGCAGTTTGAACAAGCGATTGAATTTTAATTTGACTAGATGAATTGAAAATTGAAATACATAATGACATTTCTGGAGTAATCCTGAGAATTTTTGATTTAAAAAGAAGTTTCTGAAATGTTCATCACACCATGAAAAAAAAACAATGGATTTATTTGAATTACGGAAAAAGATTAATCAGTTTTGGATAATTATATAACGCTAACTAAATGAAAGTTTCTATATTTAGTTTGAAAAATGCTCATTGAAATAGTTTTTTTAATTCAGAATACAAAATATGAATAGATTTAATTTATATATTTATTTTGTTTATATGTTTTGATGTTCATTATAAAAAATATCTTTAAAATCCTGCACCTGTGTATTTCTTATATTTGGTATGGACGTACTGCTTTATTGTGAGGAATTGTTTTCTACTTGGTGAATATTAAAAGATATCAGTTAAGCATCAATAAGACATCATTCCATACAGTTGAACATACATTTGGGAAGATTACTTGTAAATGTATCTAGTGTTTTCATTGTCCTCAGAAGAGATCAACAGTTCACAATTCAAGACAGAAACCCCCCAAAAATGTATAAAATTTATAGATCCTTTGAGAAAAGTGTTGAAATGGCCACTCCAATTTGATGATTTATTATTAATAGATTTATTAAAATTGTGTGTCTTGAGTAATTTTTCAAGTTCTATTTTTAAAGATGAGGAGGCAAGAATTTGTATAAAATTTCTTGCTCTGTAGTAAGTGAACTTGATATCTCTGCTTGAGGCTTTGATAAAACATTAATAAGTAAAGTAAGAAATACCAAAGGGATATTTGAAGGAAGGGAAAATCGAAACAACTGACAAACTCCAGAGAACAACGAAGACAAGACCAAAACAATACAAGCACTACAATTAAAAACTTAAAAGATGAACAACATGGACCCCACCAAAAAACGGGGGGTAGACTCGGGTGCTCCGGAAGGGTAATCAGTCTGTTGACAAGTAACGCAATAACCAACAATTGTGCAAGTATCATGGGGGGGGGAGACTTTTTATGACCGAGGGGTGCGTCGGTGACCTTGATACCCCTATCTGAAATTATACACATCGAATTTGTGACCCAAAAATATCCAGGAAAGCTAAAATTACATATCCAAAATTATCCAAAAATAATAAAAGTCAGTTATCATGATGAGACATATTTAAAGTCAACCTGAATTCTCCTCGGTGCTTTATAAAAATCTGCAGAAATTTTTAAAATCCTGACCCAAAATTCTCCAGTGTCAAAAAATCCTGACCTGAAATCTCCACATTTTGTAAAATATTGACCGGAATTTGCTGCACGTCCTGCATCTAGTTTCATAGAGTTTCACTCACCCACCACACCACACCCCCTCCGAGCATCGGGGATGATAAAGGTCATGTTGATGGTAAGTGGTGCAGATTCAATTCTGCATGAATTGGCCTCTTTGCCATGATCATGTACTCCTGTAAAACCCTTGTCTTATGTACACATTGACCCCAGAACAGTTAATATGGCTCCTACATTTAAAGGTAGAAGTTACATCTATTCCTAAGCAAAGAAGGTAGTTTTTCTCCCAAGTAGTGATTAATTACTGGCAGTCCACAATTTTAAAGCATATAAACTTTTGCATCCAGACTCTGGTTTTAGAAGCTATCTGCAGTGAAATTTGGCAGTATGAAGTAAAAAAATAATCTGAACTTTAAAATTTTATTTCCTTGTCAAATTTAGGGAGATTTCAACAAATGAAAGCAAATATGTTATTTGAAAATGAAAATAAAAATTTATTTGTAACATTTTGGCATGGTCCTACTGGGTTGGTATAAATACATAAACATGTGGGGGTTTGTATACACTTTGCTGGAGCCAAAATATTAAATCTGATCATTCTGAAACCTGGTGCTTTGTAACCCTGTGAAAAAATTTACTATACTGGTATGATATGTGAAATACTGAATTATCCAGATCCCATTGTGCATCCCCCTACTTTTCTTGTGTTGTGTTTCAGTAAACCTAAACCGAATGTAAATTGATTTTCCCCAGAGAACCAAATAGAGTATTAATGTTTATTTATTTAATATGCTAACAATACAATATTAAAAATATGTTCATAATATTTGCGCTTCTAAAGTTTATATAACTGGTTGCCAACCACAAAGATGGAAACAGTAATTCCGGATATCTTTTTGGTCATCGGTCCGCTCTTAGAAATCCATCGTCCTCGTTGCGCTTTAAATCCGGCACGATTTGAGAGTAGAGTTGTTGAATAAAATAAAATCGAAAAGTGCATGGGCATACGCTGCACAGACATTATAGACATGAATATGTGTGAAATCTGCTATATCTGCGGTAATAGAAAAGTGCTGCTACATTTCCTGGTTTGTATTAGTTTTTGAGAAAACTGCATTTAAAGATGAAAAATCGTGCTTTTTTGACGCATTGGAGTACTTCATTTCAAGTTGTATAAACAATAGACAAATACAGACAAAGTAGCAGCACTTTTCAGAAAGGCGCGGTCCTATAGAATATATCGTAATATATAATCTTGTTAATAGCTGACACCCCTACGCCCTTGCACTTTTGCGAAATATTTGTACACCCGGTCCGTTGTTGGTAATTCGCTGTAGCATGCAAATGAGCAATCACGTGACTGAAATAATTACCAGTAAGGTACCCCTTGTCATTGTCATTATCATAGTGGTTAACGATAACACTCATATGATCAATATTAAGAGTATTTCTTACTTAAATGGAATAGACCCAATATTATGAAATAAAAAAAAACAGTTGCCTTAACATCGCTGCGCGACCCCAGATCTTCGCAGGATACCATTATTTCCAGGGTTAATGAAGTACTAAGAAGAAAGGACAAAGCCGAGAAAGAAAACTAAACTCGTATGAACAATTTGCACCTACCATATTTACTACAATTTTTTTGTATAAATTCATTGTTTTTATTTAAACTTGTAATTCAGATGGTTTGCATTCATCTTTAGATTTCATTTTTAAAGATATTCATGTCTCTTGCTTACATCATGTACATGTTATCATTATACTTATATGTTGTTCATCATAATTTTATTTTACTCACACTATTACAAGTTTCTCTTATATGGATATTATTTTATTAATGATGATACTATTATATCCTGTTATGTATATGTACATGTACGGATTGTGTATATTATATCCTGTTATGTATATGTACATGTACGGATTGTGTATATTAAACTTTGAACACTAACGTTGGACCGTTTATTTATCCATCAATTTGTCATGGTAATATGACTGAACCATCTGACATTTATTCTTTACCTATACAACAGTGCGGAGTTCATAAGATATGTGAAGGTACTACACTCAGGTAGTGTGCGTTCTCAGTACGCATCAGACTGCACAACACTCTCTAATAAAACAACTCACTCCATTTCCCTTTCTTACCTGCGTGACCCTATCCGACAACAACGAAATACCAATTTTACAATGCACCGTATAGTTTAGATTATATACATATATATATACTAGAACAATGTACCAAAGAATGAGATAACACCAGTTTCGCGTCGCTTTCTTCCCTTGAAAAAAATATAAGTAAGCTAATTGTAAATCACTCTTACAATGTGTGAGTATTCTGAATGTGAGCAACTGTTGTCCGGATATGTTCAAGAACACGGGAATGTTTACCATTCATCATGCATTTTTGTACAAATTGAAAAAAAAAGAATGGTGGGTATGCGTCAATGAGCCATCATCTCAACTTTTTCCAACTTGATTGACGTGTTGTTACGTCGCAACTTGTGCTATAATAATGACGTCTTCTTCCGCCAACCATTGTGTGAACATGGCTATTCATGTACAACATGTCCTCACTTTTATTTTATTTTTTTTTTTTTGTATTTGTACGATTTGTCTGTCTGTTCGAATTACGTTTTTTTTGTTGTTTTGTTGACCCCTATACCCGCCGGGTGTATTGGGCTTTTCTCTGATAACGGCTCGCTACTGAAAAACGCTTAAAAAATAAACGACTGATATACAGATGCATATTCTCAGTGGGTATTCTGTATTTGTTTCTGTTCCTTTCGTTCTTCTTTTTAATAGCCCGAATAAGCCGTTAATGTGAAAAAAGAAAAATATTTAATTTTAACTGATGAGTGTGTGAAACCTACATGTACCCGCCTTATTTCATCGATAAACTTACGATGAATCAGAAATAATATATATATATACCCAGGTCAAACACCAAGATGATACACGCACATATGCAAAACTAATATTTGCAATACTCCAAGTACGTATTTCCGTTGAACTATAAATTCAGTGCAATTGCAATCCAAATTAATATAAACATGGAAAAAAATATTTTTTTATCATTAAAAAATAAATAAATCCCGAGGTCCTAAATCCGAAATAAAACAAATGAAATTGTACCGAAGATCGCCAATACATTGATAATGGATTAGAAAGGATATGATGAATAAGATCCCGACACAAAATCAAAACATGTACATAATGTATTTGCAGCAAAGGATATATAAAAAAAAACGCACACCGATCAACCGCGTTGTTTCATTTCGTGGTTGATCGGTGTAAAACCGTATACCCTAGAACATACATGTATAACGCATTCCGCCGCGAAAACAGCCGCTATATATCGCCGCGGGCAAATCCACGTCCGCCACGAAACAACATTGGTCCGCCGCGAAAGGCCACCGCGAAATTCTGACGAGTGAAGAAAAATCCGCGCTAATTCCTGGGTTTTTTTTCCGCCGCGAAAAGATGGGAATCCGCGCTAACCCGCCGCGATTTGACACCGCGGCCGCACATGAGCGTCGTCCCCATCCCTAGATTTTCCATTGTATTCCATGGAAATCCATGAACAAAAAAAGAAGCAAAAGACAAAAAGTAATATTTCCATCCATAACCATTTTCCATGGAATTCAATGGAAATTTTTCCATTGTTTTCCATTCAAAATGTATTGCTTAGTCAACCTTAGTCAGTGTACAATTTGGCAGAATCAAATCATTTTTACTAAGCTCTGGTTATTAGCATGAAAAGACTAGGTGCATTGACCTACATGAGTATAATTGAATATGTTTTGTTGTTTTCATACCCAGTTCAGTAAGGTCTTCTGTTAATAAAACCAAAATACTCCCTGCGTTGAAAGTATATTACAACTTCAAACAACCAAAGACGATCATTCTAACCTTCACTTGACGATTCATAGGACAAAATATGATAAATACAATAAAAACAAGAACTTTGGTATATTTTTGCACTGCCTTTATAAAGAAATGAAATGTTTAAAGTCACCTTTGCCGACATGGCTTCAGTAAATCCCACAAAACTGCATTTACCATGTATGGTGTCACAAAATCCCATTTACTCTTTATGATACCTGCAAAAAAAATTTAAAAATGTTGCAATATATAAATAATCCACACTTTTCATAAGCTAAACTTTAAAAAAAATGTTTAATATGGCTTTAAAATACATAAGTTTACGAGTTCTTGTGTTATTTCATTTGATTCCTTTTTTGTACAGGGAGTTTTGTCCACCTAAATGTTTCAGAAATGTGTTAATTTAGGTTTTGTCATGCCTACCACAATTTTCTTGTTCTATGGTCGTGATATGTGCTATCAATGCCAATCCTTCAGGAGCACCTGATCCCGCTCCTGATTTTAAGTGTGTGTTTGTGGTGTCTGAGCTTTTGTTTTTTTCTGTTTTATTTCCACTTGTGTTTGTCTTGTTCTTTCAAATACTTCTTTTCATATGGGATTTACTCTACATTTTTCCCATAACGCTGCAATACTCATAATGATAAATAAAAGACTATAATGATCTGAATGTTATTTCAAGAGTAAATAAATAATATCATATACTTCTCAAAATGTCCAGTTTGTCAGTGTCCTCCAGGGCAGGTCTTTTTGTGCCATTTTTAGACATGGATCCAGTTAGTGATCTTCCTTCACATTCCTGTTTTGTGTTCATCAGCCTAAACAGGCGCACCGATGTTTTTTTTTATATAATTCTCCACCTCTAGTTGACTGTGATAATAATCACAATTTTCATTTAAAAAGTATAAAATGATGGAATTCCTGACATCACTTAACATTTATTATCCATCCTGTATTGAAAATATTCTTCAGTATCCTGGTCATTCTTATGTTGAAACATTATACTTTCAAAAAAAAATGTTTTTAAAAAGAATCATACTTAAGTTCCAGCAAAGAACCTTTCACTTTCCAAAACCCCATTTTTAAAACTATTTTTAGCAAAAGCTGAAAGAAATCAGATGATCATGAAAAAAGACACATGATACATTATTTAACTAACTAAAGTAGCAATTTAACATAAAATGTGTAACAATGTACATACAGAAGAATTAGACCCTACATGTAAAAGCAAATTCACACAAAAAAATTATACACATACCTGTAAAATTCCATTATATAAAATATTTATCTTTTCATTTGATTGACTCACTAGAGGCTCCTGTAACAAAAATAAAATAAAATGAAGGAAAGCTTACTTTTTAAATGCATTGATTTTTAAAGGACAGATTGTACTTAGGTACCTGATGGTTCTGATTCGCCAATTTTGGCTTTAAAATAAACTAAAATACTTTTCTTAAAAATCAATTTTGGTTGATTTCTTTGGATTTTATAAATAATTGTAGAAAAATGACATATTCAAGATGCATTGAAAATATTGTGTTCAATCAGACAGATGACAATTTAACAACATACTGTTACCATAGTATGGCCACATTTTCTGTACAACAGCTAAATATTGAATGAATTGCTTTTTCTTACTTTTACCGACAAATATCATTTTATTGATGTATTTTGTGAGTCTCTGTTGCTTCTTTTGGCTTTAGATATATGGGACTTCTCTATGGGTGCCATGTATGGAGCAGGAGATGCAATCCTTTGTAGGACAGGTTGTCTTGCTCCCACCTTTTTTTGGGGTGATTGTTCATATTTGTACTGTTGTCTTGTATATTGATGATTTGCTTTTGTTAAATACTTCATTTAAATTACATTTCTACTTACCTCAGAAACACTCTCTTCTAAATTAATGTCATTTTTATCTTCAAGACTTGGACCAGCTTGACAGATTAACATTAATTTGTGACTTATATACATTTTGGCATTTTCAACTTTTATCAAATAAAGGGGTACACAAGGTGCAGGATCAGGGTTTCTGCTGGCGGTCACCATTTTCACATTTTCCAAACAAACAAAAAAATGACATCGTTCATCTTGTTTTTTTCCGGGTTTCTCAGACTTTATCACTTATCAGACAATACAAGGAATTCATCTTGAACTCGTAACGATTTTGATCAATAATCAGTTGAATACATTTTATAGCTATCGACTTCATGTCGGTTTTATTTTCGTTACTCTTACACTGATCTGGTATTTCAGTTGTTCTTCCATTAGTATTTTCTGTGCACTTTTCCGTTGTCTCAGTTTGTCTTTCATTTGAATCTGATTTTGTATCAAATGCCTGAAATCATTAATAAAACCATTAACACACAGTAACATATATATAGTTCACTGAACTAAATGTAACCAGAAGTGAATCAGAGTACCAGATACCTGTTTATTGAGGAATACATATATTTCATAGCAAAGAGTTTTATTTAAAAAATACATGTACAAACCAATATTATTTTTTTTAACTGACGTGAAATTTTTTTACCCAATTATTAATATTATAAAATATAGAATGACAGTCAAAATTTTAGCCTGAATATAGTTATTAAGCAACCATTCAATCAATCAATATTTTCTCCTCCGGCAGATATACGTGTATAATGTTTTACAACAATGTACAATACTCCTATTTTTTTTTATTTCTTTGCCCTTTTTAAAAAAAATTTTGAGTGAACATGAATCATTCATTGTATGCACACTAAACTTTAGTATCTTTGTGTTTCTAGACTTGTGTATTTTTTTAAAATAATACAAGGCTCAGCATTACTTTTGAATCTGCATATTTGTTGGTCTTCTATAGAAGTACAAACCATATTATTTATATAGTTCCATGACCAGGATAGTGAATTTTCAGCGTGTCCCAATCTGTGAAACAGCACTCCAATAGAACTATGAAATGACTTGATTTGCTCTTCCAGAACCTTTACCCTTACAAGGCATGGACAGTTACTATCTGAGCTACAGCCCTGACTACTGGTATCTGAAATCCATGTGTTTTGTAAATCTGATGGTTGTTCATTTTCAGAGACAAGCCTCAAGCTATCCCCCACTATTTCTGATGCTGGCCTACAAGAAAAAAGATTTCTATACATGTAATGGATGTATTTAGTAGAAAGAAGAAAATGATACAACAGCATTTGATACAAAACTTTGTATCGTTTACATCAGTTTATAGGATTGGTGAAAATGACATTTTAGGCCGTCCTTTAACATGGCTGGTTTGCTGTTTCCCAACCCACAATTTGAGAAATGGGTAGGCAAGTACGCAATTTTTTTCTTTTCTTCAAAAATTCCAGAAAGCCTTTATTTGTAAAAACATGCTACTAATACCTAAACATACTTAATTTTTCCAAAAACACTGATCAAATTTTTGTTTGGGGCTTGATTTTGGTCAGGGTGGGTCGGGAAACAGCAAACCAACAATTTTTTTTATGGATGGCCTTGTAAAAAACTTTATAGCCACAATAAAAAGATGGATGATTTTTTTTAAAAATACAAAAATTACATTTCAAAAATATTTTTTCCCCTAAATCTTTGAACCATTACAACTGGAGGGCTGGTTTCAATATGAATTATAAACAGTTTGTCTAATCCATTTAAGTTATTACAAGTATATGTTAACTGCTATTTATGTAGTCACTTACTTTTCTCTTACAGCAATAGGTCTATGTAGTTTGACAGTCTGGAAAGCACTCTCAAGTTTTTCTTCACTCTCCACATTACTTGAGACTTTTAGTTCTGTAAATGCCAGATCTTCTGCAATTTTTTGTAGCTCTGCCTATAGAAAGAGACATTTTTTTCTGTTTTAATTTCATTTGCCATAATATAATCCATACCAAATACTGCTGACCTGTATAGTAACACAGAAACGGATTTAATCCTAAAGCCCATAACACAAATTATAACATGTCTGTACAAAATCACTGAACTATCGAAATGATGAAGGCAATGTGACAAGTGTCAGTTACTCAGACAAGCTAATATTTCACGAGCTACTTGGTTAATTTTTTTTTGTAGTATTGAATTTCATTTGCCTCTTCTTTATATTTATAACCACTGAATGTTAGCCAATAGTGAAATTACTATTATTATATTTTTCTTTGTGAAACTTACTTTCATCGGATAAAAATAGTTGCATGAATGAAAAATAATTCAAATGCTTAATAAAGAACTGTGCCATGAGCGCATCATACGCCCGTCGCCCTTATAGCTAATCGTTATGCTTTATATTAATTTATATTAGCAACTAGAAATACTGTTAGCACTGCTCAAATATAAAAAAAAAATAATTCTATAACCGTTCCAAATGTGAAAAATGGACAGTTTTTAACAATTTTTCAACGAATAAAGTTCCATAACTCTGCAAAGGCATATCGTGCATATCAGAAATTTATTTAAAAAAAGTAAAGGGAGCTTATTTTAATAGATATAAACAAGTCATAAAAGTCTCATGAAAATTGGTGAAAGCACTTTTGAGTTATTGTACAAAGTGTTGACGACGGACAGGCAACGGAATACCATACGTCTTAAGATAGCCGTATAATAAATTGAAACCCGTGGGTAACAGCCTTTTGTTCCATGCTGGACATCCAAATATCCTGGTATCTATGATGAGTTTATGTATGATGTCACAGGGTAACAGCTTGTTGTTCCCAACTGGACATCCAATTATATGTGGATTTCACAAGGTAACAACAACCTGATGTTTCTGGCTAAACAATCCCAATCTATGAACAGATGAGATACAAAAACCGTGACACGCTGAAAAATATAATAAAACAATTATGGCCCGCATAAGTTGTCAACCCTTGGGTTATTTCCCTCAGGGTAAATCCCTCTGGACACAAAAACCCTTGTGTTAACAACTCTTCCATAAATGCGGGCCATAACTGTATATTGTAAATTTACCTTGGTCTTATTGTTATTATCCATGTCATCTTGGTTACCCACGGAAGTATCAGATACTTTGTTAACTGTACTTTGTCTTTTCTTATTGGTGTTTGTTTCTTTGATCTTCTTATGTGGTGGAGTAACTTCTGTTATCACCTGGTTCTTCTACATTATTAGGCTTATGTGTACATGCATGTGTACATGCATCTGCTAGTCTTTTGAACTCTGGCCCTTTCAATACATCTTCCAACTCCTTTTTGTCTTTTTCATCTGTTAAAACAATTTTCATGTACAAATGTATATATATATATATTAAGTTAATTATGACATGCTCTTAAAAAAAAGGTAATGACTGAAAATAATTTGTTTTCACAGATTATTTTGGCATTAAAATTTGATGCACAAGGCTACACTAATTCAACTTTAGGTTTTTTTTATTTTTCAGCACCAATTTTGGGCAAAAATTATTTTTGATAAAAATTAATATACACATATCTAGTGAAAATTAAAACAATGCCTAACTTTCACCCCCACCCTACTATTTTATACTTAGGCTAACAAAAAAAATACCTGTTTTTCTGCTAACCTTACCGACCTTTTTTCGTTGCCTCTGTATAACCTTTGCCACGATCATGGCTGAAATATTGCCAAATTGGCTTAAAACAAAGAACAATCAATCAATCTGTATAACCTATAACATGTTACAGATACCAAACGGAGGAATTTTATTTTCATGTTGTTCAAATATGTCCTCATAGAGAGGTTTGAAAACACAGTCATAGGCAGGATTTGAAGGAGATCCATATATAATTGAACGATAATCAAGTTTTGATCGTACAAGTGATCGATATAAATTTAACAATATGTTTTTATCAGCACCCCAGTCAGTGCTGGAACCAACTTTTAAAATATCCAATGCTTTCAAGCATTTAGCTTTAAGCATTTTGATATGGGGTAGAAAGGTAAGTTTATTGTCAAACAGAATACTTAGAAATTTTGTTTCTTTGACGACTTTAATCGGAGAATTATAAATTTTTAGTTCGGGGTCCAAATGCAGTTTTCGTTTATTGCAAAAATGCATACATACTGTTTTGGAGTTGGAAAATTTAAAACCATTTTCCATAGCCCATTTTTCAATTTTATTTAAAGACAACTGTTACCCGACGAAACAACTGTCCAAAGTGGCGTCTACACGATTGACCCATAAGCCACCGCCTTCTTGAACCCAACCTACATAAATGGTACTATTGTTGTACATTTTGGAAGCAGGTCAAGTTCAAGGGCTTGGCGTGACCAGCCGATTGATCAGGACCGGGCCCATCCGACCGCCCGTTTAAGATAAAGTAAGGGCCAAAGTGGCGTGTTTCAGCCACCAGGATCCCGTCCTCTATCCTTACGGGTATCCACACACGGCAAAAATGTGGCCTCATTAAGCCGAGGAAGCCTTACCCATTAGTCACCGCCTTCTCCGCTGATTCCGTCAGTGGTTATCTTCAAAGACCCCAGAACATCAACCTCGTGCGATACATGCATACCACCCTTACCTGACCCATTGTATCGAGGCGTCATAAAGGGTTCATTTGGGTCTTTTCAGACAACCACGAGAAAACAGCAGAGGGCAAGACATGACCAGTTTTGGCTGGACCGGGGTAATCCAGCCAGTCATGAGCTGGGTGTGTAAAATATGTGTATGAATAAACCAGAATCTCACCTGTGGCGAGCGGTGTTAAGACTCCAATCTTAATTAACAATGATTGCCAATTTTGCTACCGACGATCGGTAGTTCTCTCCAGGTACTTCGGTTTCCCCCACCAAAAACTGGCAGTCGCTAAATAGCCAAATGTAATGAAAACTGCGTAATATCCTAACTAATAAAATAAACACATTATAATATTTCTCCATAAACTAAAGATATCTTTACAATATATATAAATTGAGGATACCCATAAGTTGTGACCGCAGAAAAGATCACCTAATGCATACAAAATGGCTGTCGTTAATGTTGTTCATCGGGGAATTCTAAGAGATACTTTGCTAACCCCGACCAAACACCAGATGTACTGCTTCAGCAGCTTAAATGATCACTCGATATTGTCTCCTCCACAGCCATGTTTAGAAATGTTGCAGACAATTTTTGTAAACATACCGCAACGAATATAGAGAACAAATACGAATGGATATTTGATTACGTTGGATCTTGTTTCAAATCAAATTCTTTATAAAGATATATCATGAATCATATAATATCCTATAATTTTATATTATAATTTATATTATAAGATATTTAAGAAGTTATTTATCAGATACATGTATATCATTTTTTTTAATAAGAAAAAAAAAGATATCCCATAAGGTGTATGAGATTTGATAGTTTATTGAAAATATGTGGAATATAACAGAACAATTGTACAGGGAACCAGTAATTCGATGTAGAAAGCAAGTACATTTATTTCAGTCAAATTTTTTTGGGAATTTAGCATTATTTCAAATTGACAGTTTTTAATATTAAAATATACCTCTTTTATTATGGGTGCCTCGGTGTATCGCACTGCTTTTTGTTTTGACATGTCCCAGTCTCATCAAACTGCAGGACAAAAGCAGTGGATTTACATACATTTTCACATAGTTGCTTTCTAAAGAACGGTCCTAATCCGTCCGACACCAAGTATGAGACTTTTGTTCGACTTAATGTAAATTGTCGACTGGCATCACAAGGAAACATCCTCTGGAATAGCTGAGGCACATCATCACAAGATGAATATGAAAAGTTTGAAGAAGCAACTTTCATGGCCCAGAGAAGTTCAGCTTGAGTGGCTGCCTCTTTGGCACTTTTGTCTACACTTATTTCTATTCTGGTTTCCTGGTGAGATGATGAAGCGACTGGCTCACTTTCAGCCGAAGATGTTTTGCAACTGAAGTGTCTTTGAGTTGTCCCAAACCTTGCTTTGGATAAATCTTGATGTTTTTTCCTTTACCGTGAGCAATAACCTGCTTAAATCCTGAGTTGCTTATTTGAAAAGCCTCACAGCACAACGTACAGTACGCACTAAAAACTGACTGATCAGCTTTACACCATTCACCAATTGTAATTCCAGACTCATCTTTTTGGCAAAGCCAGCTCGAATTGAATTTAGTTTGTCCATGAGGCATCGTATATTATTCACAGAAGTTAGTCTTGAAAAATTGCTACACATTATTTGGCTAATAAAGGAATCCCTAAGTCCTTGTCAAGTTGAACGTGTATCTGTGCCTATTAATACAAATATTTATAGAGGTCTTCATTACCTCATGATAAGCTATCAACTCGCAAATTAAATAAAGGCCCTCTCAAACTATGCCCTAGATTTAATATATTTAATCTAGAACCTGCAAAGCGATCTCTGACCTATTATTTCTGAAAGAAAGCTAAAACGAATTAGTAGTAATTAATGATTCCTTGGAGAGGTACACTTTTTCTTACTGAAAACAAGAACTACAAATCAAAATATATTGCAATTTAAGAATAATATGCTTCCATTTGTATTGGCAGACAAAGAGCATATATTTCTCTCCCTCAGTTTATCTTCATTGGGAAACAATATAATACTCACCCAATGATAGACTTGACTAATGGTGTGGGTCAGAAACAATGCTGAATACTGTTGATCACAATCAAATAGTCTCCTGAGTGGTAAATAATCATTTCTGAAAGTATACTAAAGCTAGATTAAAATTATTTTAATAATATTTAAATTTATTTTCGATTGCTAATTTTTGAAATGTTGAAAATTTTTAAAAAATAGGATTTTCACCAAAAACGTAGTGCTTTTTTAGAATTTTGGCCCTTTGATAAGGAATTTTAGGACTGTTTTTAAAAAATTAGGAAAATTAGGTCCCGCTTGAAAGCCTGGAGTTACCATGACTTTCGACAAAGAGGATTACTGCTGTCACAAAAGCTTCTTAACCAGGGTTTTATCAGGGAAAAGTTGATGTCATCATTTAGGAAATTTTACGTTCGTCATCACGAATTGATTGACCATTACAGTGTTCCAATATCTAAGATGATGTTGGACCTGTTCCCAGTGTCGTAACCTTTCATGTGCCTTTACCGATTTGTGACTTCCCCCGGATTGACTTTGTTGAACTTCACGACGGGTGCCGTATACGGAGCAGGAACTGCTTACCCTTCCGGAGCACCTGGGTTCACTCCTGGTTTTTATAAGAGTTCGTGTTGTTCATTGTTTTTTAGTTTTATGTGTTTATTTGTTGTGCTTGAGCATTTGTCTTCCCGGGTTTGTCTGTCCAATGGATTACGTTTGTGTTGATTGCTCCTTAGATATATTTGTCCTTTTTATTGTTTTTTAGTTTTATGTGTTTATTTGTTGTGCTTGTTCATTTGTCTTCCCGGGTTTGTCTGTCCAATGGATTATGTTTGTGTTGATTGCTCCTTAGGTATATTTGTCCTTTTTATAGTAATGATGATTGCTGATAGCCCTCGCCCTTCAACAATAAAGACAACATAAACAGCAGAGGTAAATAAGTCAGCTATCCTCAGCATGGGATTAGAAACTGGCTAGGTATAGTACAGTAATTTTGAACCCGACTGGTTTACTGTTTAAAGTCAAAGTGTACGCTTAGCTCAAACCTGCTATCGGCAAAGTACCAGATTGCAATTTGAGCGCCATCATCTTTGTATCAGAAAAATTGTATCAACACAAACAGTAATATTCTTCAATAAAGATTGATTTTCTAGTGATTTATTTTGCCTTTGACAACTTGTTTGAAACAGTTTGTAAGTCAAAGGTAAAATGTGACAAAACAGAGGCTGAAATGGTGAAGGGGACAAAATGTCAGGTCCCTTTCGAGAAGGAAAGCATCAGCGAGGATGGGAAAGATATAGTGGAGACGAAGCGATACGATGGCATTATTCTCTGTACTGGACAAGGTAATAAAAGCATTGGAGTATGTCATAAACAGAATTATAGTTCACATTCGCGCAATATGTTGTTTTCTTTTTTTTATTTGGGGGGGGGGGGGGGGGGGGGGGTGATATTATATTCATGATATTGTAGCTAGTGTTTGTAGCATGCATTTATAGAGATTATATAGATATTGTTGAAAGAGGAAGATATCTTTTGGATGTATTAATAGTTATTTATTTTCACTTTTGCTAAGATATGGTTTATTTATCCTGCACAACCATTAATTTTCAACTGCTTTTACAAATACATTGTAAATCAATCCTGCGTCGTCCTGTACATGTCGTATGGACACATTATGGGGGACACCGACAGTATAATTTATTTCATTGGCCATCCTGACATACGGCCTCCATGTTAAGTCTAATTTAAAATTTACAGGGTTCGCACGGGTGCTTGAAAACCTGGAAAGTACTTGAAATTGAAAATTGGAAATTAAGGCCTTGAAAGTACTTGAAATTCAAAGGAGGTCCTTGAAACTCCTTGAAAAACTGCGTTTTTGAAGAATAAAAAAAATTGGTTAAATTTTCTGTCATAAAAGAGTTTTTAATTCGTTTTCAGATCACTCGGTCTCGCGTTTATCGGTATTTTTGTCAAGACTTTATATAAGTTTCGCGTATTTTCCCTTTTCTAAAAATAGCTACTTTTCTGTGAAACTGGTGCGTAGTAATTTCTGTGATGCGGTCAAGAAAATAAATCTGACTTTGCGTAAAAATTTTAGTAATTAAACGATCCAGATTAATTTTTTGGTAACTTAAATTAACTTTAACTAATAAAACATTTTTCGTTTACTTCATTAAATGTATTTTTCCGATGAATTTTAGTCACAGTGAGCAAACCAAAACTGAAAGTAGTTCGAAAGAACGTTGATGACATGCCTGGGAAATGTAAATTCTCGGATGTATTGCTCTCTTACAGTTACATATAGGTCATAACCATATGGATTTAAATTGTCCATATCTGATATCAGTTAATTTCTGGTCCTTGAAAATTCGGAAATTGGTCCTTTAAAGTCCTTGAAATGTCCTTGAATTTTGTGGTAAAAAATGTGTATGAACCCTGAATTTATATGAGTGATAAAGGGTTAATTATCTTTGTGCAACATATTGTGTCATTTCTACTTCACTAGCTGTCACATGCTTCCTTTCATGAGGGTAGGAATGCTCTTTACCGTCAGGCGTCAATTGGTCATTTTCGGCTACCGTTAGCGTCATATTGGCTACAATTTTATCGTGATTCGTCAAAACATTCTTATCGTGATTTGTCAGAGGTCTCACATAATAAACCGTTACCGTTATTTTTGGAAGGAATTTAACATGTTTCGTCTAAATCAGTTAATTTTTTATCGTCAAGAAGAATATGTACATTTTATCGTCATGCACCAAAAATTACCGTCAACGTCATTTGGCAAGATTTTTTTTACCGTTGTCGTAGACCTGGCGGTGCTCCATACTAGGAGAAGGCTACACCGGAAATTACCCACAATTCCCTGACTGAAAACGCGGCACTTCAAGTCGAGATTCCAAGCAAGAAACACGTCGATTCCTTCGTTGAGCGTTCGTCGTCCACTTGAAGTCACCAACCTGACAACGACTGTTATAAGGTAATTGTCATGTGTCACCCTTGGCCCACGCGAACGCGACATTGGTGTCAGGTGTAAAAATTATACATCTGATGTCAAATTTTGTTTATTTTTGACGAAATTTGTTGGCGTCAAAATTTTCAATTTGCCGCCATATTGGATATTCAATGAACCACGCGGGTCAAATAGTCAAATTTGTTTCGCGTATTTCTCGCGTTCCCTGACCTACATTACACTTAAAAACAACAAATAAACATTGCAAGTAAATATTTGCATACACTTTTAACATTTTGAAAGCTACACAAAAATTTTTCAAAATTTTCACTTGAGTTTGCAGAACATTCAGGTGCTGCATTTTGACTTAGTACTCAGGTGATAGATAATATATTATTTGAGTGAATTACAATAGATATGCATCTCAGTTTACACATATGTCATATAAATATGTGTAATTTATAAGTATACTTGCACAAATTTACAATATTTGTGTATTTGCAGCAACTACATGTACAAAGCAAGTATACAATAGTTTAACATTGATCACAAATCTAGTCAAAGGTCATATGCATATCATATAGTGCCCGTCATGTCCGTGCACTAGTAACTCATAGGCTAATCTACATATTTATTGATTTTTGAGTCCAACGTGCCAGCAGAGCTGACCTGGATTCAAAAATTTAGGTCATTTATTTTTGTTCAAGGTTAATTTCATTTACTAGCCCCTTATTTATTCTTTTTTCAATTTTTACTAGGTTATGCTTAATGTGCCAGCCGCGCTGACCTAAGTATAACACACATTACATTTTTTATATATTTATTTCATATTTAAGGTTAAATAAATTATATTTATTTTTTATAATTTATTTATCTATTTATTAATACAATTTTTCTTTTGTATTTTTTTCAGTGAGTTATGTCTAACGTGCCAGCTGAGCTGACCTAGATATAATTTTATTTATTTACAAAATAAATTTTTGACAATTTTTGGTTAAATTTTTGTTTTTGAATTTAACTTTAATTTTCACAATTTTTGTCTTAGATTTTCATTTATGTAGCTTAACGTGCCAGCAGAGCTGACCTAAGTCTTACATAAAATTTATTTATACCCCCATAAATTTATTGATTATTTATTTCTGGTATTAGCCTTCATAAAAAAAAAAATATTTAAAATATTAATATTTAATTTTGAATATGTCTAAATTATTTTGATTCAATTTCTTGAAATTTAGACAATTTATTTAGAATTTGTTGGTTAAATTAAATTAAAAGGAAAATCTTTTTCATAATTTATTAATTTTTTGAAATTGATTAAAATTAATTTTGGTCTTTGAAAATTTAGTTAATTAGTAATATTTTCAATTATTAAAAAAAAAAAAAACAAACAAAACAAAAGTTGTTTAATTATCAGTTTATTATAATTGTCATTACTATTACTATGTTGTAAATCGATTTCAGCGAATCGGTTATTTTTCTGTCGTGAATTTTCTCGGCAATTTATTTTGATTTAATCGCTGAATTTTCGCACAAATATTTGTACAAAATGGCCGGTCGTAAACCAGTGAACATAAATACAGCAAACAAAGAGGAATTAATGACAATCAGAGACATTGGTGAAGTGAGAGCCAAAGCAATAATAACAGCTAGAAATGCAAAAGGAAGTCCACTCACTCTTGAAGATGTCAAATTAATAGAAGGAGTTCCAAGCACTTTATGGGACCCACTAGTAGCAGCCGGTCACATAATATTCGAAAACCCTACCACAGAGGGAGAAAAAGAAACACCTCCGGAAAAAATACAAGCAATCCGTGCCCAAGAAGAGATTGAACATCTGAAAAGACTTCTTGAAGAGCAGAAAACAAAATGGGTCATTGCCGAGCAATCCAAAGTCCAAACAGAGAGAGAGCTAAACAAGACAATTGTAGATTACCAACAAAAATTAAGAAACAAAGAAGAAGAATGTGAAATTTGTATCAACAAAGAAATGGAGAAAGAACGGGAAGTTGAAAGTTTGACAAAACATTTGCAAGAACAAGAAATTCAATGGGCAAGAGATAGGGAAAATTTGGAAAAACACTTACAGGAGCAAGAAAGTCAATGGGCAATAGATAGGGAAAATTTGCAGAAACATTTACAAGAGCAGGAAAGCGATGTTGATAGACTCAGGACAGAAAATCTACAGTATGAAAACGAATACAAGTTGATGATGACCAAGATAGCTGGACAGTCAGCAGAATTGGAGGTAGAAGTCAAAAACAGGAAAAGCCTTGAAGCTAAGTTAATTAATCAACACCAAGAATTATCAAGACAAATGTCATTACTAAGAGAGGAGTTAAAACAAAAAACTGTAGCTAAGAAGATAGAGGATATAATACCGCCAAGTGGAATATTCAGATCAAGAACAACAACTAAGTTTGACTCTCCTTACAATACTGAGACCAAAGAAAAAGAGAAATCACCTATAAATTTAACTACTACTCAGATGTCTACAGAAACACACAAATTGAACACGTCAACACCAAAAGCCAGTAATAAAGATGACAAAACAGAAGAATCTGGAGCATCAACTACTAGTACAAAGTTCACCAAAACAGAAGAATCTGGAGCTTCAACTACTAGTACAAAGTCCACCAAGAATGAAGTAACATCTGCAGAAAATAGATATTCTCAAGGCCCGACACCCCCAAAACTACCAACTTTTGATGGAAAAAGTGACTGGAAAGCATACTATATGCAGTTCCTCCATATTGCAAATAAGTACAATTGGAGTGATGCGACAAGGCTGGATAAACTCATAGAGTGTCTCCGAGAAAAGGCAACAAAATTCTATAGCACAAGGCCACCTTCGGTCCAGAATAATTGGAGACAGCTTGTTGAAAAAATGAACCAGCGATTCGGAAACAAAGATTTGCCTTACACCATCCGACGTCAACTACAAGATGTCAGACAAAATTTTGATGAGACCCTAGAAGAATTCGCAGAGAGGGTACAAGAGATGGCAACAGATGGATACCTAAATGCACCTGAAGCAGTGGTAGAGACAATAGCCGTAGATGCATTTATGAAAGGATGTAGTGACAAAAAGGCGGTCCTGTTTGCCATGGAGAAAAATCCACCAACTATGGATGAAGCAGTTCAATGTGTGAAAAGCACAATCCATAACCAAAGAGTAGTACTTGGCAGAAAACCAGAATTAAAGAGGGTCACCTTTGAAGAAGATGCTGATGACACAGAAACAGATACAGCATATGAAGTAAGGGCAGTAAGAAGATTACCTGCAAGAAGTAGTTTATCCAATAGTCCAGGTAGCCCAAGTAAACCATCCATGTCACAAAGACTGGAACAGCTAGAAGTGAAAGTGGAAAAGGAAGTGTCATCTATAAAAGGTGAGATGGGAGGTATGAAAACAGACATCTCTAAGATTTTGAACATATTAACAACAAAGCGAACAGGTTCGAGGTCACCTAGTCGTAGTCCTGTAAGGTCAAATGAACCATTAAGATGTTTTCATTGTAATGAGGAAGGACATTTTGCTTCCCGATGTCCTCGTAAACAGTTTTCGCCAGTGAGGTCAAGCCGATTGGCTTCACCAACTAAAAACAAGGACAATTTAAACGAATAAGGATTGAAGATGACGACCAATCTTCAATCCCACCAGCATATGGTCGACCACCACCCAAACCTAACATCAACAGAGATCAACTTTTGACTTCGTTCATGGGAAGTGCCAGATGCTCTGACCCTCATGAACAAGTCAAAAATACACAGGAAGAGCCAGAAGTGAAGCCTTATTCAAAGTTCATGGGATGTGCCAGGTTCGCTGACCCCCACGAACAAGATAGTACAGAGAATCATCAGGAATTGAAGGAAACGGACAAGCAGCACACAAACCGGGGAAAATCATCAAACATACAGCCCGTAAAGTTTGAACAAACATCAGAAAATGAGCCAGTAAAATCCATAGGATGTGCCAGGAGTGCTGGCCCCTATGAACAAAACAACAACAAAAAGAGAGAAACTGAACAACATATCGCAGATATTAAAGTACAGGAAGTATCCCTATATGATGAAAATGACCAAAGAAATGTTAATTTGGGAGTTCAGGTTGAAGTAAATGGAATTAAAATAGAAGCAATAGTGGACACAGCTGCACAAGTTACAGTTTTAAGTAAAACCTTAGCTGAAATGTTGGAGATTTCCATCGCTTCCTTCAAACCTGTAGCATTAAAAGGCGCCGGAAGTGGTAGCTCCATTGAAGCTTATGATATTGGGAAGCTTCACTTTAAGATAGGGAAAACAGAGACAAAATGGAGAGTAATAGTTGCTAATATTACAGATAATCTTATACTTGGACTTGACTTTTTACAATACTTGCATGCAGTCGTCAATCTTAATGATTATTCCATCACGATTGGGAAGGACAGAATTCCAATAAATGCCTTCAGTAATAATGAGAAATCTACGAAAGTATGCCGAGTGAAATTAGAAAAGAAATTGGTCGTTGAACCTAAATCAACAGTACAGTTACCAGCAAAGTTGTTTGGAGAACTTAATGGAGAGCTAATTATTCAACCTTCAAAATCATTAAATGGACTTGTCATGCCGTATATATTAGCTGAAAACAGCAAGACAGTACCAATTACTTTAAAGAATTTCACAGACAAACATATTTACTTGAAAAGAGACACAGAGCTAGGGACAGCAATGGAAATAGACCATATTATCCAGGACAATATTCAAAATGAGAAAGAAGTTCGTCAAGTGACACTAGAGGAAACAAATATTAATCAAGAAAGTTCAACTTCAAAACAATTACAATCACATCTTCAAGATTTGTATGAAAGATCAATTCAACATTTAACTTCAACACAAGCAACTGAAGTAGCAAAATTACTGATAGAGTTTCAGGACACATTTGCCAAAGATGATTTTGACATTGGCCACTTTACTAAGATCAAGCACAGGATTGATACTGGAAATGCAACACCTGTTAGAGAAAAAATGCGAAGAACCCCATTTGGTTTCGAAGATGAGGAAGAGAAACATATTCAACAATTATTAGACAAAGGGATAATTCAACCTTCTAGTTCTGAATGGGCTGCTGCACCTGTACTAGTAAGGAAACGAGATGGTAAGCTAAGATACTGCATTGATTACAGAAAGTTAAACGATTGTACCCGGAAAGATGCGTTTCCATTGCCACGAATCGAGTCCTGTATCGACACTCTTCGAGGCTCACAATTTTTCTCGTGCCTCGACATGGCCTCCGGTTATTATCAGGCCGAAATTCATGAGAACGATCGACATAAAACTGCATTTGTGACCAAATATGGCTTATTTGAACATATAAGACTCAGTTTCGGACTCTGCAACTCCCCAGCATTTTTTCAACGCATGATCCAGCTAATTCTGACAGGCTTAACCTGGAAAGAATGTTTAGCGTACCTTGACGATGTTATAGTATTAGGAAACAGTTTTCAAAACCATCTAGAAAACCTTAAAAAAGTCCTACAAAGATTTAGAGACAACAACTTAAAATTAAAACCGAAGTACACAACGGAAAAGAATATGTAATTTGCTACGCCAGTAAGGTATTAACACCTGCACAAAGGAGATATTGTACCACCAGAAAAGAGCTTTTGGCAGTAGTAACATTTACCAAACAGTTTAGGAATTATCTATTAGGAAACCAATTCGTGGTAAGAACTGACCACAACAGCTTAACATGGTTACTACGCTTCAAAACAATAGAAGGTCAATTAGCCCGTTGGTTAGAGGCCCTGTCAGAATATGATATGGTTGTTCAGCATAGAGCTGGAAAGAAACATGGTAATGTAGATGGACTTTCTAGACGTCCAGATGAAATGCAAAAGTGTGATTGTTATTATGCAGGAGCAACTTTGCAATCACTACCTTGTGGTGGATGTGCATATTGCACCCGAGCCCAAAGAAACTGGGAAAGATTTGAGACAGATGTTGATGACGTAGTTCCTCTTGCTGTTCGTAGTATCAGTGAGCAAATTCAACAACAAGATAGCCAAGATGAACAAGATCTTACAAGTAAAAACTGGGTTGGCATAGAATCTGTTGATAAAGTTGCCAAAGAACAAAGAAGGGATCCTGATCTAAAGAAGCTGATTTTTTGGCTAGAAAATGATGTAGAACCTTCAGAACATGAATTACAACTCTGTAGTGCTGCAGTGAAACAGTTTTGGAATTGTCGCACACAACTTTCTTTTGCTAAAAATGTACTTTGCTACAGATGGTTGGATCCAATTGAACCTAGACTTTTGTTACTTGTTCCTACATCTATGAAAAATGACGTATTAAAAGATTGCCATGACGCCAAATCTGCAGGTCATTTTGGACAAAACAAAACAGTTAGTCGACTGAAACAGAGATTTATTTGGAGAGGATTACAACTCGATGCAAGATTATATGTAAAAAGTTGTGAGATTTGCAACAGGAATAAAAAACCAAATTTGAAAGCAAAAGCAGAACTTGGACAATTTCACTCTGGAGTACCCCTTGAAAGAATACATTTGGACATTTTAGGGCCTTTGGCAGAAAGCACAGATAAAAATAAATACATATTAGTCATCATAGACCAATTTACAAAATGGATAGAGTTTTTTCCTTTACCAAACCAAAATGCAGAAACAATAGCTAAAACAGCTGTCGATGGATTCATCTCAAGATTTGGTTGTCCCATTGAAATCCATACAGATCAGGGTAAAAATTTCACAGGAAATCTTTTTACGGAACTTTGTAAGTTATTGGAAATTGCTAAAACCAGAACTACTCCTTACCACCCATGCTCAAATGGACAATGTGAGAGGTATAATTCTGTTATATTACAGTCTCTTCGGTGTTATTTGAAGAACAAACAAAAAGATTGGGACAAATATATTCAACAACTAGCAGGAGCCATAAGAGCCTCAGAAAATCGGCACACGGGCTTCACCCCCAACATGATGATGCTAGGAAGAGAAGTAACATATCCAATCGACTTGTTAACCGGCATTTATGAAATCAACAGGAGAGAATTTTACCCTTCACAATACGTAAGTGGTTTAAGGGACACTCTAGAGCAAATACATGGAGTAGCAAGAGAAAACATATCTGGGGCACAATTCCGTCAGAAAAGAGATTATGATGTTAGACTCAACCAAAAGTCCTATGCAGTCGGTGACTTGGTTTACAGAATAAATTCTGCCACACGGATTGGGCAAAGTAAAAAACTGCAGTCGCCATGGCAAGGCCCATTCTTAGTCACAGAAGTTGTATCTCCAGTTTTATACCGAATTGTCGATAGAAAGAGAGAAACAGTTATCCATCATGATCAACTAAAACCTTGTCATGATAAACACATACCCATTTGGCTGAAGAGGAAGAAACATCAAATCCTTAATCAAAATGATGATCAACAAGAGGACACTGCAGAAAAAGAAGAGGATGTAGAACAATCCATTCCGGCCTTTTTTCAACGAAATACAGATGATACCGTTAATGAGTCTATAGGAAGTGCCAGAAGCTCTGATCCCTGTATGAACTCATTGACCGATTCTGCCACCGATATGGCACATTTGGACCCCATAGAGGAAATAATCAGGGACAGCGAGCTTGTAGAAAGTGCCAGATGCTCTGACCTCTGCAAGCGGACTGTCACTGATTCTGATAAAACCGGTACAGATAGAATTTTTGTAAATAGTTTAGCAGATCTAGATAGTAAGGATCTGGATGAAACCTTTCTCTACGGGATAGAGGATTCCGATGTAGAAAACGTTAAAGAGGAATCTTCACCTCAAAGAAGGGACAAGAGAGTTCGGAAACCTCCGGGTTATCTCCGTGACTATGATATAGACATTTAATTATATATATATATATTTTTATATGATTGTGTACATAGAAGTGATATATTAATGAGAGAAAATGTTCTTCTAGTTTTTTCAGGTTTTAATAGAGCATTGAGAATGTCCGACAGAGTAGATGCATTTGAGTTGGAGCTGGATGAGGACGACCGGATTCCTCCATTTGTTAGAGGCGTGGCAACACGGACTCGACAGAGACCCTGTTTCCTTTGTGACTCCTCGGTTAGATTTTCCAACCCGGCCAGACACACCTTGACAGCGCATCTTCCCTGGTACTTCGCTCCACATACTGCATGTTGGAAGTGTGGAATGCAGGAAGGCCAGGAGAAGTTTGCTCTTCAACATATACGAGACTGTCATGCCAATTCTGTGGACCAGGCCCAGTTTTCCGAGGAAGTTCACGGACAGAAATGGGTAGAGCTGATGACGGGCCTCTTCTTTGATCTCGCCAGTATATTAGGCGTCTCTTACCCTGAGGGACTTGTGCAGAGAGTCAACCAGATCTTGGACCCCAAGAAGTACCAGCTTCCTGCTGGCTTTACTGAGAAGGAGCGTTCCCTGGCCAGATTGTTCTTGTCGGCTAATTTTCCAGAGAGTAGAGTCTATCCCACCATTAAATCCACCACTGGGTTCCGGATAGATTCTCTTATCCACTGGAAGGTAACCAAAGCTGTACTTCACCAGCTAGATGAGGAAGTCAGAGGGATGTATGCCACCTTTGAAGAGAGAAAGAATCATCAGGGAGTGACGATTGGGAGCCTAGCAGTGAAACCATCAGGAATACTGCCCATAGCCGACGCACACTTTCATCTCGACCAACTCATGAAACGTGCCAGATGCTCTGACCTTCATGAGTTGGATGATTTGAACTCCAGTGTGCAGTTTCCAGGAGTGAACCTGAAGTATCTGGTAACCAACTACTGCTATCCAGACACATTCCCTTCTGCGCTCCAGCGTTCCAACATCCGAAGGGACGAGCGGATCTATTTCACCTATGGACTTCACCCCCGACTTGTTTCTTCAACCAAAACTGATGTCGTGGAGGGATGGTTTGACAGTCTGAAATCTATCTGCAAGTCAACTAGGACAGTGGCTATTGGGGAATGTGGCCTGGATACCACAGACAGTCCTGCAACCAGGAATTACCATCGCCAGATTCGCTTCCTGGAAAAACAGCTGGAACTTGCCCATGAGATGAACCTTCCTGTTGTTATCCATTGCAGAGGTGACTTTAGACTCCACCAGACCATCGTGGAGACCCTGTCAGTACATCTTCAACCTCAGCATCCTATCCATTGGCATTGTTTTTTGGGAAATTCAGCAGTTTACACCTCTGCAGTTCAAAAGTTTTCAAATATTGTGTTTGGCATCACTCCTTTCATCCTCCATAACAGAAAGAAATCAACCATCACAGAATTTTTGGCTCACCATGGTATTAACAAAATTGTTTTAGAATCCGATGCACCATATATCTCAACAGAACAACAGGAGGGTAGTCCTTACCAAGTTTATTATGTGGCCAACGAAGTCTCCAGGGTAATTCAAATTCCAATTGAGGAGGTCCTGAAAGTGTCCACCCGAAAAGTAAGGAGGACATACCGGTTGGAATAAGACTGAATGACAATGTGCTTATTTTATTATGTTGTAATTAATCCTGTCTATCAACAAGATATGTTGATATTATTTTGAATCTTGTTGATTTTGTATTGTGGAAGTGTACTTTTTACTTTGTTGCACACTTCATTTTGCTATCTATTGATTTTTGTATTGATCTTGATGATTTGTCTGATACTGATTTTTTTTGTGTAATGTATTATTTCATCCACAAAATACTGTTTGCAATATGATTACTTGGATTGACCTCTAGTGCTGTAATTGCTATTCATATTGCATCATTTACCATATGTCATTAAGATTCATAAATTTATGTACCATTTGCAGTACACCAAAATACTGCAATCTTTTAACTGATTTGACACTAGTGTCCAGATTAATGCTGCACACTTCACTTTGGTACTCATTTGGCTTGACTAGTTTTGGCTTATTAGGAGAATTTTTCAGCTTGCAGGACGTGCCAGATGCTCTGACCCTTGCAAGTTGAAGTTTTGAATATTTGAATTCAAAATTACTAAAAAATTAAATGGCCACATTTCACCACTGAATCCAGAGAGTGACCAGCCTGGTGGAGCCACCTGACAACGGTAGTGAGACGTTTCCAAAATAGATGGAATAGGGAGGAATGTCGTAGACCTGGCGGTGCTCCATACTAGGAGAAGGCTACACCGGAAATTACCCACAATTCCCTGACTGAAAACGCGGCACTTCAAGTCGAGATTCCAAGCAAGAAACACGTCGATTCCTTCGTTGAGCGTTCGTCGTCCACTTGAAGTCACCAACCTGACAACGACTGTTATAAGGTAATTGTCATGTGTCACCCTTGGCCCACGCGAACGCGACACCGTTAAACGTCATTAATTAAGGTACCCCCGTTACAACCGTCATTCATATTGTCGTCAAAGCTTAATTATTATTTGCCATGTTTTCTGGAATAGGAAAAAAAGCAATTTAAAAGATTTAAAAAAAAATTTGTTCATTGTGAAATGCATGGTCATTTTATTACGCATCCATCTAAGCGCCAGTACTTACCAAGGCACATATATCCTCTTAAATGGTACTTTTTCTATACATCACAACGTCCAATATATTATTTTACTTATTTTTACTATACAGTTTTACTATCTACCTTGCCATTTATGTATTTTCTATGAAGTACGTTTACTGAAGACACCAACGTCAAATTTTTGTTGTTTTTGTTTACATTTTATGTAGGGACTCAGTCTTGCTCTGGGTTCCAAAGAGTCAACACCTATTTATTTTTATTTTTTATTTTCACACTCGTGATCAAGACCATATTGATCGAAACGTTGAGCATTTTTTACTTTTTAGTTTGTTTTTTACGATTTTATATTTGGTTTTATTCGACTGGTGTATTGACAGCCTTTTGACAGCTCACTATTTCCATTTTATTTTTCTTGTTATCTATTATCGCATGAGCTGTTTCGCAACATACTTAGTTTTTTATGTAAAAATATAGGTTGTTATACCTGAGGATTTGAAGAGGTGTGCGTGGTGACTGTCATACCCCTCAGAAACATTAAAGATCTGATGAATATACTTATTGTACATTAATTAAGTCATTATCGGACCATTTTAATCACATATACTACATGTATTAGATAAGAGAAATCTCAATGAATGATCAACATTATAAGTGTTTGTCAAACTGCTATGTATCCAATATAATTATTCCCTTAAATTCATTAATTTTATATATGGTTAAAAAATCCAGATTTTATTTGATTTGTCAGAAATTAATCAAAGTAAATTAATATTTTCACAAAATTTTATGAAAATTAAATGAGCAAAATCTATTTTAGTCAAAGTGTTGGGTCCCCCTTTAAGCATGCTGACTGGTGTAAAGATTTGAAATATTTGTATGCCCCACCTACTTTATGTTTTCTGGTCAAGGTAGTTCTTGATGAAGTTGATGTCCAATCAACTTGAAACTTAGAACTTAGTACACGTTCCCTATGATATGATCTTTCTACTTTAAATGCCAAATTAGAGTTATGACCCCTATTTCATGGTCCACTGAACATAGAAAATGATAGTGTGAGTGGGGTATTAGTGTACTGTGGACACATTTCTTGTTGTTTACGATTTTAATCATTACTTAAATTTTCATGTACATATTCTATGTGATATTGATATTTTGGATTATAATGTGCTTTAATTAATTCAGCTAATCAGTTCATTCTATCAAGAAAATTTCGCTATCATTACATTTCTAATAATTTGTTTATAAACATGATGATCGATGTAAAGCTAGAACACTGATAATTTTAAATAGTCACCATGACAAATTAAAGTAGTCACCATGACTGTCCTACCAACGACTATGCTATTAGTCACTTTGACTAACAACTTAGTCAATTTTGACTAATAAATAGTCAGTGTGACTACCTTAACAGTCATGGATGACTATATTAAACTAGTCATATTGACTATGCAAATAGTCAATGTTGACTATTTAACTAGTCATTATGACTAGAAATGTTAGTCAACACGACTAACTTGGGTAGTCATAATGACTGTCCTACCAAAGACTATCCAGATAGTCACTCCTCAGTGCTAACTAGTCATCCTGACTATGGAATTAGTCACACTGACCACTTCTTCAGTCAAATCTGACTAATAAATTTGGTCATTTGAAATCTTTAGTTTTTTTTTCCTGTTTTGTTATTAAACTCATTTGTTTTGTTGGAAAACATTCACAAATAGAACATTAAAGCAACAAACATTGTTGACTCGTCCATATTTTACAAAATCATCTGAAATCCTTGGGGGGGGGGGGGGGGGGCATTTTTCTAGTGAGAGAAAAATTGGATTCCTATATATGTTTTAAATGAAACTGTGCGTGGTAAAGGTGCTCTCTTATTTTTTGATTGTTGCCTCATCTTTATTTACCCAAATATATCATTTTGTCATCTTCTGTATGTTGTCAAATTCTACTTATATTAGATCTTGTCAAAGCTTTTGACGAAATCAAATCAATTGCTGGTCTAAGAAATCGAAACTGTTGTTTTGGAAAGAAAAGTGAATTTTTATCAATGCCAACAATGCAACTGACTGACTGAAACATTCATTTTCACTACAACATGTTAACATAGTAAAAGCATCAAAACATTTAACTTTATTTTAATATCAAATCAAGAAAATTATCTATCTTTTTTTTTTGTTTTGATTTACAATAGATTCACATAAATTTATATTGATTTCAGCGTTCAATAACGCCAACATATTTTATCCTGGAAAATAAGGATAAATTAATTGTTAAGGACTGATAAGTAGCCGTAAACAAACATCTTAAACAGTTTTCTTTTTCAATTCCTAATTCAACATTGACACAACATTCAAAATCCTTTTGTCTATTGCCATTTCATCATCCACTTTTAGCCAAACTCTCTGGCAAAAAATCAAAGTTTTTTCACATTTTTTGGGGTATGCCAAGTTAAAGGCATAAATTGCCATCAACAGTGCCAAAACGGCTTCTGTCAAGTTTGATGCATTGCAAACTACATAGTTTTCAACTAGAACGTTGAATGAGTTCTCCTCTCTGGACAGAATGTCTCCACTTTGGCATATCACTATTCTAGGAGGCTGAAAATACAAATATTCAAATTAATTTCCTTGAAAATAAAGAACAACTTAAGTTCAGGAAATATGTTATATACTTTACCAATAACCACTAATACTTTAATTTTATGTCAACAATAAAGTTTGACGAACTCACACAGACAACCAATATATTGCAGTTGTCGAGAAAGTAACAAAGCTTTTATTTTACCATAGTCACAGCTTCATGTATTTGGAAGATGTCTTTTGATCACATGTATACACAATCTCCGAAACAGAGGTGCATAGCTCTTCCTTCGTCAGAATATCACCTCTGCCACACCGGATGGAGAGCTTTCCCTCATAATAATCCCATAATGCATTATTTTTTTTCTCCATGGTGCAGGGCCTAAACTGGTCCCGGTTGTATATATGTACGAGTAGTATTCCCTACGACCGGGAAACAGACTGCTTATTTGTAATGGTGGGCGAGGTGTGGCAGAGGTGTAATCATCTGACAAGGGAGGATATGTAACCTCTGTTTCGGAGATTGATGTATACAATGTGTATTTTCTGCAAACCAAATCAATTAGTGATTGACATCTCCTTAAAAGAAACATGTCTTGAGTTCACATGGATACCCATTGGTCAGTGGCTTTATACAGCTTAAACTTTGTAATTGATTGACAGCTATGTTGTTAAATCCTTTGTTCGCCTTTTCACGCCTACCACCTTTATCAAATCTTATCCTTCGATGTTAAGGAAAGTATACATTGTATAGTACATTTATCAAAAGAAGTAAACTGTGACTTTAGGATAATAGAAGTTTTGTCACGTTCTCGACCGCTGCAATAACAGTATCCCTTCAAAGCAGTGCTGCCTTTTTATAAATATAAGAAAAAAAAAGAAATCATAGTGACAAGTAAAAAAAAAACACTAGATGAAACAATATTAAATATTTAAACATATGAAGTATGACCTGTTTGATTGCTTGGTGGTGTTTGGTCGGTGTTTTCTGTCATTGTGGGAGTTTCCTGTTATTTTTTAATTAGAAGATGTTACAACTAAAAAAACTATTTTTCATTTAGCTCTGACCTTAAATGATTTGGTATTATAGTCTAGAAACTTTGAGTTTTCATTGTTCTCAACCAAACATTTACTTTGTGATTTCCACTTTTTCAATGTGATCTGTACTGAAGAGGCATAAATTGCTGAAATGACCAAATATAGAAGCTAAATTAACTGCAATATCAGTATTTTGTTGTTTTACCTCTTCACTGGTTGTTATTTCTTCTTTTGTCATAACCAACTGCTGGAAGTTTTCTTTAAGCAATATAGGTAGGTTTATCAGAACTGCACATCTTTTGGCAGCTAAAATATAAAAATTTATATAAGAATATAAAAGAAGTTATACGTACATGTACAGGTTTATGTTTGTTATTTGACTTAGTTAAATTATGTCGTATTTCAATGCAAATATTTGAAATGTATTGTCTGAAAGTTGGTAGCCCACTTGTGCCTTTCATTTATACATGTACGTCATTTATGAATATTAGAGTATTAGAGGATTCTAATAAATAATATTCGACATTGGGAAAATACTTATCAGATCTACTGCTTAACCGATTACCGGTAGTATCCAATAATTTACATATACTTTCAATATAATTCCTTACCTTCTCTTTCAATTTCATTTCTCATGGTAGCTCTTCTAGCCATAATATCATCTCCATGTTTTGCTCCTTTCTTCCCCTTCGTTAATTTCAATATGGCATCACCATATTCATCAATGCCATGTAGGAAAGCCTCCTCAACACCAAAGTCTTTCAATGATGGGCCTAACCGGATGAATTCTTTCATTAGCTGAAAAAGATATTGTAATGATTTGCTTTGTCAAATTTAAATTCAGTAATGAAGGTTACAGTTGGACTTTGATGGCTAAAACCTCAAAGAGACCAATGAAAACAATTTTGAGTTAGAGGGTTGAATTAACTATAAAGTTAAGAAAAAAGACAACGGAAAGGTTAAAAATATCAATGATGTTTCAGTCATTGCAGTTTGAGTCATCAAAGTTCTACCATTTCTTTAAGAAATGTATTTCATGTAAATGTATCAGAATCGCACACAAAAGTGTGGTGTGAATTAAAAGCTACATCCTTCATGTAATTACATTTGGACTTTTATTGTTCATATCTTCATTTAAAAGAAGTTAAAAATCATTCTTAATAAATACCTGTAAACATACAATTATAGAGTTTTGTTTGTTTATGTTTTCACATGCCTTCCACTACTGTAAAGCGGGAAATTTTCATGCAGTCTTTATTTCAGTTTTCAACATTAATTTCAGAATATGCGGTCTTGAATTTGCATTTTTCAGTTGATCTACTTATAATCATCCAATCACATCAAAATAGTTGTGTTAGTTTTATTTTCATGCTTCAACCCCTTAATGCAATTATAAAATTGAACCAAAAAATTTCATGTTTATAGTACCTGTATTCAAGTTCAAAGTTCAATATTTAATGTTTTATTTTTCAGGAATGTCAAATATAAAATTGAAATATTTTCCAACTTACTCAAGTTAGCATCAATATCATTGATCATGCAAGGTCAATTCGTTGAAGCATGCAACCTGGAAAAAAAATTACAATAGTTAAGTAACCTAACTCTAATGTAACACTTTATGTAAAGTCCATTTTTATTGAACGAGGCGACGTCTAAATTTTCATGGTATTCATTTATAATACATGATTGATAGTGTGGAATTTACAGCACATGCACACTCGTGTTTCAAAAATAAAAAATAAACATCTTTTCAACAGTTACATTAGAATTGAGATAACAGTATTTAACAGTCTTAATTTATTTTCAAATTTTAAGGCATCAATCGAAAATTTTATGGTTGCAAATTCCTGTTTAATGGCACCTCTGAAGCTAAGTCATTTCTTTAAATTGGTGAGCATCAATTCTCCAATTGATGCTGTGAAATTTTTAAATACAATACAGTTATCTCCCAACTACAGCTAATTGTAGAATCTAACATTTTATGGGTAGACAAATGGTCATTTGAAATATAGCATGCATTTATACATAAAGACAAATGTTATTTTCTTTGGTCAGATATAAACACATGCAAAAGAATGGCCCATAGATTTTACTCAAACAGTACAATTTTCAATTTAAACCAGTTAACAAAATATAGGTAGAGTACCTCAGATGGATTCGTCAGCCAAGGATAGTCTGATAAAATGTCTGCAACCCCTTTCTGTAAGGTTACCACCATATCTCGTCTTTTATACAATGTCAAATCCATAACTTCATTCACACGTTCCATATCATGATTCTCCTTTTTTTTGTACTCTTTTTTCAACCATTCAATGTGCATTTCAGACGTTGCAGCATCTTCTGATTCAGGACAAGGGGGAAGGTAATTTGACAGTCCCCATGTTGTTGGTCCTTCAATGGTTGGGATAACTGCCTTCTTTTGCCTCTTATAGGCTTGCACCTCTGGCAAACCTTTGTCTGCTCTCTTCCGGCTATTCTGAAATTTATGCAAAAGCCTCTCTTTCCAAAGATCCTGTAAATTCAACAAATAAAATGTGAAAAACTTAATTCTAGTGTAACTTTATAGGTGTTTACTTTGCACATGGAAGTTGTTGTCAGTCAAATTACAGCATCATTTATCATAAGAGAATTATTTTAGTTTTCACCACTCGTAACAATGGAATAGTGTTTGTTTTCAAGTTTCGTTAGTTAATTTTGCTTTGTTAGAAATTTGCACAAGACTTGTAAAATTATTTGATAATTACCCTAGCACTCTGTAGGGCTACACCTTCCCCTGTAGCCAGGTGTGGGTATTCTCTAAACAGGCTGTCAATTATGGCATTATACTGGTCAGCTGTTGGATACCTAAAACAAACAGTGACAAAAAAAAAACAATTTATTAATCAGTACTTGTAAGAGGAATAATTTGTCATCCCGTATTTGATGAATATTTAATAATCTCTTATTTCATCAACAAAATACTCATTTATTATTTTTTTTGTTTCAATAAAGCTTAACATCCCAATAAAAGTTTTATAAAACCATTTGCAAAAGCATAAGCTTAAAAAAAAGACTTTTGAAAATCTTAGAACACACTAATAAAGGTAATAATACTTACAATCCACCTTCATGCATAGTGACATCAGTATATATTCCACCCAATATTTCTTTCCTGTCTTTTTTCTCTATTGGTAGGTGACTTTCCAACTTAACAACCAATCCTTGGGAAAAGGTGTGTTTGGGTATGCTATATTCTTTTGGCCAAGGTTTCTTGCTTCTGCAAAAAAGAACCCTAATGTCAATACATATGACATGCATAAGAAATATTGGAACTGTGCTATCAAATTATTCGTATTATTATACATTATTTTAATACAATGTCCTTCATTTACTTTGTATCCAATTCTTCTTATATTCATTTGCAACATCATACACAATTGACGGTACTGCTGACGTCACAGATAATTTGAAGGTAGTTTTGGCAAGCCATATCGTACCTTCCGTGTAACATGGCAGACTCATCTCAGTACTATTTAAGACAACTTCAGATCATCGAAACCCTGTTTATATTATATCAGAATCAAAACAATTGGTGATTTACTGGTTCGTCCCTTATGACAAACATTTTACCCTGGACACTCAAGAGTAAGATATTTGTCAGAAAGGGCCAACATGTGGTAAAATCAATAACTTCCAATTATTAAATTCTGGGTGAGAGATAGCAAACCAGACCTCAATGCAATATTAAATGATGTAAACAAAAAAATATACATACCTTTCAAAACTGCTTGCTGCAAACAAATTCCTCTTTCTTGCATTTTCAGATGGTACAGCTTGTTCAAGTGTTTCAGGTAATGCAGTTGTAAGTAGATGAATGGGAGTTGTAGATCTAGATCCAGGCTGTGATTCAGACCCACTGAGATTTGGTGTTGTTGACCTTGATTTTAGAGTTAGTGTTGATGACCTTGATTTTGGTGTTTCTATACTTTGTGTACTCTTGTACATGGAAGGTGTTCTTAGCAATGGCAGCTCAACTTCATTTCTATCCATAAAATCTTCAGCTAAATCTCTTTTATCTCCTTGATCCTCCTTTGTTTCATTGATAATGATGACATTATCAACTTCTGATTGAGATCTCACTTTACTGAAACCATCTTCTTTATCTAGTACATCTAAATTATCATTGTCAAGGTCAAGCCATTCTTGAAATCTGTCATCAAAGTACTGCAGGAAAAATTCCCCCTTTTGAAGAGAATACTTTTCAACAAATACTTTTGTGATACTTTCAAGGGATACTTCACACACAACCACCTTTTGTCTCTTTCCGTGAGAAATCAACAGTTGAACCATTATTTCTGAAATATAAGTTTTTTTACATAAAACAGAATATATAACAATGAAGTGACTATATACAAAATAAACCAGCATTCCATGATTAGTATGGACATGTCATAGGTACTGAATGAAATGTACTGATACCTTAACCCCCCCCCCCCCCCCCATAAATTGAGACAGATCACCGTTTCCGTTTCACCTGAGCAATTTAAAGACAAGAGTAGTGAAAACTACTGCAAATGTAAATTTATACACATATGCTTTTCTCTATGTCTAGCTGGCTACTCTTCTCAGGAAACCATGAGTAAATCTGGCTCACCCAAATTTTTGTGAAAAAAAAAATGGTATCATGCATTTTATCATATGTTCAAGTACCAACATGACCAATACAACTATAAATCTACTGTATAAAATTCAAAACAAAAATTTGTACCTCATCACAACAATTCTTAAATCTCTGTGTTTATACAGTCCTATTATTTGACTATCAGTAATTTGATCTACTTTCTTTAGCTCATAATCTGAAGTGTCATCAACAATGAAACCATAAAAATGCCGATTAAAAGAGCTTGTTTTCAACTTTTTGCCAAGCACAAAAGGAACCTCATGAACCACAAAACATTGTTCAATTTTCATGAATTGATATAATGAGTCTTTGAAGTCTGTAACTAAGCAACAACCTTTTATGTACCGAATGCCTCTAAAAGTCAGTGACCTACACTGATATACCTCTGTAGAATCACCAATGTGGGGTGTCAATAGCCTTTGAACTTTATTTTTCAACAAGACAACTGGTACCATGCTCCCTCCAACAGTCTGTAGTTTGTCAGGGTTTAAAAATCTATCTTGACTTTGGGAAACACATTGTAAATATTGATGTCTTGTTGCTAGGGATTTGCAAATATTTCTCTTGCATTTATTTCTTTGGGCAAGTTCTTTAAAATAACTGTGCTTTGCCTCAAATCGTAATGTTTGCAAATGAATAAGTGGGCCAAATTGAAGAATTTGGTTAGGATAATGCAACATAAAATGAAATTTTGGTTTCAAGTGTTCACCTGGGAATTCTCTTAAAAATGATTCAAGAAAATCCTCAATAAGCTCTTTCAGATACTCAATATGACCTCTGCCTAATGCTGGAGCACACACATAAAAAACAACATCATGCAAAGATAACAGTGTTTCCCACTTTGGGTCTCCTACTGGAACAAAATCAGCAATCATTAAAGGTAGAAATCTAAAAAGACACCATGACTGAGATGCAGACTGACTAACTTTAAGTTTTGCTAATGTTGATGGAAGCGTTTTTGGTCTATTTGCTCTGTCGACTTCAGAGAAGAAGAAATCAACTATTTGCCCATTCAGAAAATCCAAACTAAAAAATCCACTCTGAACACAATATTTCAATACATGGGTAATCACAACTGGTACAACTCCCTCAAATAAGTCATGGGCTAAATCAGAAGGCATCCCACCAATCACGTGATAATAATTGAGATCATTCAGGGTCGATTTCCCTTTCAATCCATATGTAGTTGAAAGATCTTGATTCAAAGAAACAATCCTAACTTGTTGATCATACATTTCCCTAGTTCTTATTGGTAAATTGTAACAAGAAACTCTTTGTTGCATTTGAGGTTTAGGTAGAAAACAAAATCGACAGCACCTTGCAGTTGTGAAACTTTCAACAAATCCACCAATAGCATGTGCCCCTAGATTGTCACCTATAACAGCAATAACACTACCTTGCAATGTGATGTTCCCTTCAGGTTTTTCAATTTGTACCCCATCAGTTTCTAAAGTTTTTATATCTTGAATCAAAGGTTCTAAGACGTCTTTGAACCCAAAGGCTTTTAGGTGGTCTGATTCTACCAATGCTACAAGCTGAATAACATGAAGCTGTGATCGATACTTTGGTGGGAGGTTTGCAAGTATCATATAGAATGCACCCAATTTATACTTTTTTACTGCATGCCCAATAGGATTTGAGACAGTAAAATCATCATAAAATAAAAGAATTTGTACTTTATTTCTGCCTTGTGCGAAAAAATTATTATTATTGCAGACTGAACCATCACAGATATCTCTTAATATATTATCATTTGATTTATGACCATTAATCACATATGAAAACACATCTTCGTGTGATAGAAGAGTTTTCAATGTCTCTAAAATAGGTACATATTGCATGGGACACGGCTTTTCATTCAAATTATCATTCAAAATAAACTCTACTGGTTCAACAATTTTTAAATGCTCTTTTGCATATTTGTTCAACTTTGTACTACTACTGAAATTAAGGAAGGCATTTTCAACATCTGAATTTTCTTTCATCAATGACTTGCATTGATTTTTTACTTTCAAATTTGCATCCAAATCACAAAGAACCTTATCTAATTTGCGGCTTACTTCAGCTTGGTGAAGACAAAACATATCACTGAATTCTTGCACAATTGTTGGCAAAACATTTGCAGGAAGTTTGCATTTTTCCCTAACATTTAACAAAAACAATGCCATTTTCTCCTGGAAATCTACATGTACTTGTGTTTCAATTATATTTTGGTGTTCCTCATTTACCACACCTAAATTGTCTACATGAGCATCTTCACCATCATCAACCTCTTGATGTGCTGTTAAATTAAGATATGAATCAGGTTCCTTTTGACTTTCACGGAACCTTGATAGATGCAAGTTGTAAAAATTGACATGTTTTCGTCTGATGTGTTTTGTTAAAGAAAATACCAAGCTGTAATTTTTTTGACAACTGTCTACCCCACAAGTAATTTTAAAGCCATTCTCATGACTATGCACAAATCTATAGTGCAATAATAGATTTTGGTATGTGCGACACAACACTGCACATCGTGAACATGGAAACATTGTCCAACAGTTGAGAAGAAAACTATTTTGACAGTGCAAAGTACATGTAAACTACATTATACTTGCCTTGAAATATACTGTATTAGTATAAACAGGATATTATGGAGTACAATTTGAATTGTAATTAACAGTCTCAAATCTGAAAAAAATATAATTTGCATAAATTTGTAAGATTTACTATCTTTGTTAGTGACAGGACAAAGTCCAACTGTCCCCGGTTCTTATACACCCGTGTATTCTGATACTCAGAACCGATGCTGGCACCAAAAACACTGGTCACGTGACTTGTAATGCATGTGTTGATTGGTCAGGCTTAAAAAAATGTGGTAAATGACACAACGGAACACAGTTTTCAGTGCATCTGACTGCACCATGATTTATTGTGGCTATAAATTCAAATCTGACCAATCAAAACACCCGTTACAAGTCAACTGAACCACACCTTTTAGTGCCCGCACTGGTTCCCAGTATCCGATTATACAGTGTGCTTTAGTTAATAGTTTTGTTTGCTTGGTGCATATTGAGTGATGTTTGGTTTGTATTTCTGTTATCATGGGGGTTCTTCTTCAACTAAATTGCTCACTTCTGTATGACGGGTGCAATACAAAGAGCAGAGGATGCTAACTTTTCTGGAACACCTGATGATACTCCATTTGGTTTTAATTAAGCTCACATTTTTAGTGCTTTGTTTTCCTTTTTATTTGTGTTGCCTGGATTATCTTTTTTTTTGCATTTTGCAACTGTATTTATTTGTTGATGTTTCTTATACACCTGTCATGTTTTCACATACACATAACTGGTAATGAGGACACTTAAAATTACAAGTCACCTGCACCACATCTTAGTTCCATTTTCTGAATACATGTGAAATTAAAATTTTTGTTAAATATTTTTAATTTATTCAATTAAGGTTTCAATTTATCAAATAAAATTAAAAAACAATGACATTTTGTAAATTCTGTTAAAACAAGTTCAACATCTACAAGTAAAACATTCCGCAGTTCAACATTATTCATTTGTTCATAATAATATACCAGTACAAGTAAGATTGTTCATGATAGTATAAGCTCGTTCAACAGTGACATAGTTTATAGAGGTTTCATTACTGAACAGTTTTCTTTACTAAACTTCATTTTTCTTATTCTAAGGGCACGTTTTTGTAACATTTTCAGTTCTTCCCATTTGACTAAGAGTGGATCATTGGCTTCTGTATAATGTTGTAAAATGCCATGATGATTTTTGTCCCTGGGCTTAACACTTGGTTTGCTCGAGCTTTGACTTGATTTTACGGAGTGAGAAGAACTAGCTTTGTCGTCAAAAATACTATTGCTGCAGCTTGATGTAGTTGATGACGAATCGCAATGTTTTTCATTAGAACAGTTAGTTATTGTCACAGCCTCTTCTGTTAATTTCAAATTATTCGAAACGCCTTCTTGGCTATTAGAAGTACTAATTTTGTCCTCGGTAATGGGGATAAATGTTGGATTGCCTGTCATTGCATTTTTCTTTTTTAAAATCTGATTCTTCTTGCGCCTCTTCTGGTATTCTTTCCTCTTGATTTTATTGTGTTTACCCATTTTCAGAATTTTTTTTGGAAAATCTAAAGATAAAAAGGCAATATGTTTACTATAAATAACTGAGGTGGTTTTAAGGGGGTCTTGATGTGTGCCTTTCCAAAATCCCAGACCAGGCTTAATTTTCGAGTCTTCTGACAAAGTTTAGTCAGGTTCTTTGTAATTATAATCTCATTCAAAAATTTTACCAAAATGTACCACAAGCACCGAGATTTGCATTCACTCTTCTTGAGACACAAATGTTTCACAAGCACCAAGACTTTGTCATTCACTCAACTTGAGACACAAAAAAAATGTACCATAAGCACCGAGATAATGACAATTACTCATGTTGAGAAATAAAATGTACCACAAGCACCGAGATTAGCATTCACTCTTTTTTAGACACAAAATGTTTCACAAGCACCAAGATTTTGTCATTCACTCAACTTGAGACACAAAAAAAAATGTACCATAAGCACCGAGATAATGACAATTACTCATCTTGAGAAATAAAATGTACCACAAGCACCGAGATTTGCATTCACTCTTCTTGAGACACAAAATGTTTCACAAGCACCAAGATTTTGTCATTCACTCAACTTGAGACACAAAAAAAAATGTACCACAAGCACCGAGATAATAACAATTACTCATCTTGAGAAATAAAATGTACCACAAGCACCGAGATTTGCATTCACTCTTCTTGAGACACAAAATGTTTCACAAGCACCAAGATTTTGTCATTCACTCAACTTGAGACACAAAAAAAATGTACCATAAGCACCGAGATAATGACAATTACTATTCACTCTTCTTGAGACACAAAATGTTTCACAAGCACCAAGATTTTGTCATTCACTCAACTTGAGACACAAAAAAAATGTACCACAAGCACCGAGATAATAACAATTACTCATCTTGAGAAATAAAATGTACCACAAGCACCGAGATTTGCATTCACTCTTCTTGAGACACAAAATGTTTCACAAGCACCAAGATTTTGTCATTCACTCAACTTGAGACACAAAAAAAATGTACCATAAGCACCGAGATAATGACAATTACTCATCTTGAGAAATAAAATGTACCACAAGCACCGAGATTTGCATTCACTCTTCTTGAGACACAAAATGTTTCACAAGCACCAAGATTTTGTCATTCACTCAACTTGAGACACAAAAAAATGTACCATAAGCACCGAGATAATGACAATTACTTATCTTGAGAAATAAAATGTACCGCAAGCACCTAGATTCATGACATTCACTCTTCTTGAGGCACAAAAGGCACTACATGCACCGACATTTAACCACCTTGAGAAACATTGAAAATACACAAAAATTGCAACGCCTTTTAAATTTTTTTGCTGTATTGCTATCTATATAGTGTGATTAAAGTGGGAAGTGGAACGGACAGATTTTCGAAGGCTTAAAATAGGATTATGTACCAATTTTTGTCAATTTGTGTCATTATTACATGTATGTATGTTATGTTTGTTTTTATGTTATACATCTGTTTTTATATTTGGTTAAAAGCTCTTCAGAGTTTGTATGCATCGAATCAAAATAAATATTTCTTATCTTATAACAAGAATGAGGGTGCTTAGGGATTCAGGGAATTGTTAAAAAAATAGTTTCTATTTATTTTGCTGTAACTCAATTGTAATGGTAAAATAGCATCAAAGGCTATTTTAATTGTTCTAATATGAGCCTAAACTTCTCTAAACTGAAATAGGTTCCGAGCCAACTTGTGAAAATGAGAAGCCTTGGGAATGGCCATAGCCGGGCATAGGCAAAGCACATACACAACTGCACTTGACTCTGTAGTCATGTAGGTGTTATTCCACCTTTTCAAGAGCACCTCTGTAAACAAACTGACAGGCTATTTCTGCACATGCATGGTCATAACTAGTTACCTCGATGATAAGTAGTGAAACAACGCTGTGATATTGATATTCTTGTCCATGTCCGCTGGCAATGTCAACAAACAGAAAATAATACCCAAAACAACATCGTACCCAACTTCCGGTTAACAGTTTTCGTGAACCAAGACTATTATATATGATATTCGCTTATTTTAGACCATTTTTGCATAATAATAGTATATAAAATCATTGACAGAGATAAAATTGATCGTCATTGATTCTAAATTGAGGATGGCACGAGATTCCGGACCCCCCCCCCCCCTTTTTGCTCTCTCTGGCTGCCTTGTCGTTACGCTAACATTTACGTTATGCCTGTCACATATATCACTCGGGAACTACAGATTCAAAAACCATGAACGAAACTGTAACATAATCTTTTGTGGTTGTTTCATGCAAATCGTTAAACCTTTTAGCGGTTCCCCCTTTTCGACTTCAATGACGATTTGTCGATTTAATCTACACAAATCGGCACAAACTAATTGTTATGTAGGCTCCCTTTTAATTATTTTAAGAATCAATATAAAATTACAATGTTAAATCAATTGTATACTTACATTAGACAAATTTTTAAACAATTACAGCTTGTAGTTTCTTGTTCGAACAAAGAGCGAATGAGCCCGCGAAAATATGCGCGTGAAATCCGATACTTCCTGGGCACACCACGTGGTGTACGACTATCCGCATGGTCAATAGATAAGTTGACCACGTGGGTAGTCCCTCTGACTACCTAGATAGTCATGTTGACTAAGTTAATAGTCGTTTCTCTGTCTGACTACCCATAACCGGGATTTTGACTAGTTGATTTGTCACAGTGACTAATTAAAATTATCAGTGAAGCTACATGTACATATATATAGCTAGAAACTTGATTTCCATTTCCAGAAATTTCATACATGTATGACTTAAAACTGAATTTACATATGTTGCATGCATTTCTGTCATCACTATATACATGTATATTTGTTATAATACTGAAAAGCTACATATTAAAGTTACATGTACATGAAGTGTGTTAACTTCAGGATTGTTAAATAATAACACACTGAAAAAAAAGTCGTCAAATTGATTGACAAAAGTCGTCAATCTGATTGTCCTCCAGACGACGACCCAATGAATCAAATTGATTATTCGAATAATCTTATTGATTGGACAATTAATCATGTTTGATTAATCATTTCATTGTGTTTGATTAAATGAATAATCAAAATGATGATTCTATCAATCCACTCCGATTAAATGAATAATCAAAATGATGATTCTATCAATCCACTCCGATTAAATGAATAATCAAAATGATGATTTTATTAATCCACCCTGATTAAATGAATAATCAAAATGATGTTTATATTAATCCACTCCGATTAAACGAATAATCCAAAAGATGATTTTATTAATCCACCCTGATTAAATGAATAATCAAAATTATGATTTTATTCATCCAATCTGATTAAATGAATAATCAAAATGATGAATTTATTAACCCACTCCAATTAAATGAATAATCTAAAAGACGATTTTATTAATCCACTCCGATTAAATGAACAATCAAGAAGACAGTTTTATTAATCAACCCTGATCAAATGAATATTCAAAAAGATGGTTATATCAATCCAATTTTATGAGTATGTAGATCAAATTGACTGATGAATGTACGCAAAAATTGGTCAGACATCAATGTTTGCAACATGTTTCTAAACTCACAGGCCTTAATGTATCAAATTATGTAACATGTATGTTTCCTTGCAGTGTTCCAAAATGTTTGGCTAGTGTTGTATGTTATCATCTTCCGTTTTATGCTTTATTTATATAGATCAATTGCCTCTCACAGCTATTTTGATTTTCACTAACTGCGAGCTGCCTTTGACTTGCACTCAATGTGAGAAAACTTCCAGTTACTTGTCAAATATTGGCTTTTTTTTTCTTGGTATTCTGTTTCCCAAATCAGAAATCAATAGCGGGCTCACAATATTTTCAGACGACACAAAACAGGTAATGCCATGCTCAGTTACATACCAAGTCGATTAACCTATTATTGTTAATAGTAACATTATTTGGTAGACTGTTATTATAAGTAATTATATCAATCGCATGAAAGACAAACAAATACAGACTTTAAGAAACAATATTCTTTAATTGATTTGAAATTAAGAACCCGTATATACATATATATTTTGAAGGTTTTCAATTGTTTTTAAAAGAAATACAAAACAACAATATTTATATAAAAACAGTAATAAAAAGCAATTTGAATCATTTGGGTCGAATCATTTATACTATATCAATCTCAGAAACCAAATGAACAGTAGGTAATAACATACATGTTAATAAGTTTGCATGAACACTGTGTCTTGCCTACAGATGGCAAATTCAAATAAGTTTCGGTTTGGTATATAAAGCAATAAGTATAAAGGACAATTAAATGTTTGTAACAATTGAAGGATGTTTCAGATTGGTAAGTAAATGCTGGTAAATCCAACCATTGTTATGCAAGAATAGTGCTAGTAAAAATAGATAATGTAATAAAGAAAATCAGCATTAATTTTATAAAACTAATTCCTTAAATAGGGGGAAAAAAATAAACAATTACAATGTCTTGAACAATTCAAAAACCTGTGAAAAAAATAATGTTTGTTAAAACAAAATATCCCTCTAAAAATCTAATATTAAACTTATATTTAAAATTTATCTTTTATTTTAATTTTTTAAAAATTGTATCAATATAAAGGCAAATTTTAAGTAAAATGAAACAGATCAAGAAAACCATTTAAGAAAAATATCCCACAACAGTGAAAATGGTTCATTATACATTGTACCATCATTCCTAACAGCATTAAAAAAAAAATTATCAAAGCAAATGGTTTTCAAATGACAATTTTATGGATGAACAACAATATACCATAAATGCATCAAAAGATTTATAAACAAACTTGAATCAACACAAAATAAGAAAAAAGTTCAAGGACAGAACTGACACAAAGATGAAATATCCCTTTGTCTCATCCTCATTGACATATATTGCAGTAGAAAAACAAAATATAATAAAAACATTTAACTATCAAAAATCAAAACCATGGTAACATGCATGGTATCTAGAAAAGGCACTTTGAAACTAACAAGTGCCTTCCCTGGATCAAATTTATCTTAAAAAATGAACAGCAAGAACAATGATCACAATTCAATGTGCACAATCTCAAATCCTTAAACACGAGTTGTCTTTCCCAATTTAAATAGCAAATTAAGGGAAAAGTTTCCAGCAAAAGTTATTGTTAGTTTGAAAATATATATATGCTATTAAGTGTTTTTAAAAAAATAGAAATATTGAGACACAATTATATGATTAAAAAGGTCCAAAAATATTTATGAACAGGACATGCACAAAAATAGTTGTATCTGCCACACACTAAATAAATTTGCACAAAAATGTGAATAAATAACATAACAAATAATCTTCAATTCCAAAATAAGACTTTTGACAGGTATTCTTTCACATTGGGTATTTATTATAAAATGAATTGAGATTGTTCAAACAGAATAGCACAAAAAGTAGAAACAAGTTATAAAGCTTGATTAATTTGTGCCATTACATTTCGAATTTTTTTATCGACTAAATTCTCGTCATCAAGGCCAAGAAATACTTTTTGTATCAGCAAAAGAGATTTGTTAAGTTCTTTAGGATACGCTAAGTTAAAACAATATATAGCCATCAAGAGACCAGTAAATGCTTTTAAAAAGTTACTACACTGAAAAACAACAACTCCTTCAACAATTAGTTTAAAGCTGTTCTTTTCAACTGCTAAAACATCTTTTTCGTAGCATATGGCAATTCGAGCTGGCTGAAAAAAAAAGAAAAGAGTACTTTAATAACAGCTAATACATTTATCAGTACAGATGTATGAACAAAAATATGTGTCTCACATGTGATTAAGCAAACATAATGGAAAATCAGCTCTCATCAAAATGTATCAACCTAGTTGGCATAGAAAGGCTAGATGCTGAGCAATTGGCTATATAAGAACAATATCACTGACAAAGAAGAATGTTGACTAATCACCCCAATATAAATGCAAAATTGTTTGCTTATTGAAATTGGTAAAAAAAAATGCCAGTACCACAACATACTTGCTGGAAATGTTTGGGCAACTGATGACACTTTTTTTCCATTAATGTGCGACACCTTCTTTAAGACTTTGTCTAAATTTAATATAATTGTGGTATGTTTTTCCTTAAACTACTTGTCTTTCCCCTTTTATCTGTTAATTTATTAATATATCTGTATAAATTTTATATCCTCAATTATCATTGGCAAGACATCTTATAAATACATCAGAAGGTCTTGGTGGACAAGTAGGTCTAGATAGTTGACAACCTATCATGTGCAGAGCGCACAGACTTATCACATCTAAGTATGGAATCGCACGAGGGTGATCCAATAAAAACAAGGTTGCTCATACCATATGTGGCGTGTTTTGTCAGTTTCGTGAAAAAATCAGTGATTCTCTCCAGGTCATATGTTTTTTTTTGGTTAACCAATGAATCTGACGCAATCAATTAAATCACTATAATTACATTTGAATTAATGCACTGTTTTATAATATTACCTCTTCACTTGTTTGATATTCTGCATCTGTTTTCAAGATATCTTGAATATTTTCTCTTAACAGGCATGGTAGGCACAAAATTGCACAGCAATTCTCTATATCTACAAAAAAATATATAAATAACATATCTTATCCATTATTACTGTATTTATTATAATAAACACCTCCCCCTCCTGTCTGTCAAAACTTTAATTGTGAATATAACTAAAAACAAAAACATCATATTGAAAGTAGAAAAGTAAAACTGCAACAAAAGTCTGCATTTAACTTAAACAAATGTTAAAATATAAGATGTTATTCTTAACATAAAATAATAACATATTTTCTTACATTTTCTTTCAACTTCTCCTCTCAGATCTTTGATTTTTCTTTTTAGCTCATTCCCAAAGGAGGCTGCTTTCCTATTTTTTGTTAAGGCATCTATTGCTTGAGAATATTTGCACAAGTTTTCCTCAATCGTTTTTGTCACCTCTCTACTGGCAACCTTTGGTCCCAGCCTCAAAAACTCCTTGATCAGCTGAAATAATAAAATAATAATATCAAAGTTGTGAGGTTTTACAAGTATTCAAATTTGTGCAATAGTTCATTCATTTTTTTACAGGTGATATAGTGATGAATAAACTTATGGTGGGTTCAGATGTACATTAATATATAATACATATCGAAAACACTAGTCATGTATCAGACATGATAACTTATCAGTGTGCCTTATCCAAAACATAGTATGTTATATATAATGTATTGTGTTAAGATGTAAAATGTATTCAAAATGTTAAAGCTGATAGCATAAAAAATTGTTAATATTCTTTAAATGCAGTAAAGCCTGTATTCAATGGTCACCACTAGGACAAGGAAAAAATGGCTGCATAAGACAGGTGACCTTCAATTGAAGGAAGCAACTTATCGACAAATTAGGATTTTCGGTTCCGGTTCGTAATGATCCAGATATTATCGTAACCGGAAACAAAATAATTCCAAAACAATGCAGTCCTTTTAATATGACATAAGGGCTGTTCCACTGAATCATACATAGAACCTATGAAACATCCTTTCAAAACAAGGTTGACAACCCTAGTATAAGAAATGTGCATAATTAATTCTGTCCAAGTAGCTAAGGATATCAAAATTCTATGTGATAGTGTTCATACCTCAGGAACTGATCCAAGCCACGGATACTGAACAAGCACGTCATTTACATTTTTTTGTTCTTCAACAATCATCTTTCGACGATGTGACAATGTCAGGCCCATCCTTCTGTCCACTCCTTCAATATCTTTTCCATCTTTTTTTTTATGTTCCTTTTGTAACCAAATTATGTGGCTTTGTGCTGTTTGTTCATCTTCGGATTCAGGACATTCAGGCAAATAATTAACCAAACCCCATGTCAAAGATACTGTACTAGTTTCTGTCATTTCTTCAGTAGAAATTTTCTTCTTTTTTCTCGATGCAATTTCAGGAAGAGCCCCATCAACTCTTCTCCTTGAATTTTGAAATTTGACTTTCAGCCTGTCCTTCCATAGTTCCTAAAATGTTTGGTAAAAGTCAAACTCAACATCTCACATTATTTATAGGTGATCAAGTGCTTCTTAATGTGAAATACAAACAATTTCATTTCATAAGTACGACTTAAATATTAAAATAGGTTAAGTTAGGTTTTGGGGTATACATCCAATACCACTTTCAAAAAGATTTCAGTTGTATCATATCAGTTAAATTTATTGGAGGAATCCAAACAACACAGAAAAACTCACTGACCTTTTATGTAACAGACAAATTTTATCACATAAGACCATGTAGTGTAAATGTGACATAAGATTTACTTAAAATTGAATTTAAAGATTGACATACCCTAGAGTTTTCCACACCTAGGCCCTCATTAGATATTAGATTTGGAAATTCTCTAAATATTGCATCAACTATGGCATCGTAACGCTCTGATGTTGGGTAGCTGAAATTAAATAGAATGATGAATAAAATCAGTCTTTGTTGAAGAAACTTCCATCACCAAAACACATAAAAACCTCAAGACTTAAATTCTGATATTTTAATTCTGCTATTGCAGTTTTTAAAAAAAAATTGATTGTAGATTTTGTGTATTGTTTTACAAATGTATAATGTCATTTTAGTTTCCATATTGCAATTGCCGCACATTTCATTAGATGAGACTGCAGACTAGTAAAAGTTTACACATCAATAAACTCATCAGGTGATGGTGTATTTATGTCTCTGTATCACAGCATGGCCACACACTGTATTAATCATGCAAGATGAACAATTTTTTTCATCGTTATTCTAAAATGGAATTGTAAGAATTAAATATGATTTTGTATTATTTTATGGATGTGTAAACTTGGCCTTTCACTCATAAACTTTATATCTTCTGTTTGTGAGTGATGCGGCTGAGTTTACACATTGATAAAATCCTACAAAATCATATTCAATCCTATAATATCTTAATTATTGTTCAATATAAAGAGGCAGCATATGGCTCAGTTTTATCTCCCTTAAAAACACTCACATTCCTCCTTCGTATGATGTGACATCTTGGTATAAACCAGTCAGGATATCCCTCCTGTCTTTACCAGTCAATGGTTGTTGATTCTCCAACTTCATCATTGTAGAGACTGGAATGGTATGATTGGGAAAACTATACACCTTTGGCCATTGCTTGACTTTCCTATATATAATATGAAAATAAATATGTTTATTACATACATTTACCAAGTTTTTAGGTTTATAAAAAAATGTCACCAGTGAAATTATGGATAAATGGAAGTTATATTTTTTTCAAATTTACATTAAAGAAACATAATGTCATTGGCTCCATGAAATTGCTGTTTCATGCAATGAATTTATTTTAGTAATGATTCCTCAAATTTTACTTAAAATTGACTGATAAAAACAACAAAGGTTTTGTATGCCAATAATGTAATAATTTTATATATTATGACGTCATCAAAAAAGTTCATCTACATGTAAACTTTTTTGTTGTCATGGATATAGCCTATGAGAAAGCTTTAAATCGACAATACAGAAATTATTAACAATCATCAAAAATATTATGACAAGTTGCAGTGTACATGTATTTTAGGAAAAATGCCAAATTTATATTACCTTTTGGTGTAACTTGATGGTGAAGTATTCTCTGGATTAGATATACTGGTAACTGATCTGTTCAATTCTGGATCTTTTAAACTTCTTCTAGATGTGGGTGTTACTAATCTTGGCAAATCCTCATCTGTTACTGGTGTTACTGATCTCAGTGGTAATGGTGTTGATTCTAAGGATGCAGGTGTCAGGGGTCTTGATGGGGTATGTTTATTAACTGGTGTTTCTGATCTTGGTGCTGGAGAATGCGGTGATGTGTCAGGTTCAAGAATAACTCTAAGTTTTGTGTAATCTACTGTACTCAATTCCTCCGTTGAATCCAAATCTATAAACTCTTTCACTTCTGCATCAAAGTATTGTATGTAAAATTTCTTTGTCACTAAAAACTTTTCCCTAATTTCAGTTTCAATGTCATGTAAATACGGACCAGCTAAGCACTTTTTTGTCCTATTTTCACACGATATCACAAGTTTGAACATTATGCCTATAAAAAATATATACAAGTACATGTATGATGCAAAAGTTCATTGTTGACTTGCTCACAATAAATATAAAAAAAAAATTAAAACAAGTACAATGTTTATATTACATCACAAAAAATCTAAACTATATTCACACCTTATGAGACATAACCTTTCTGGACATTTTTAATTCATGTGAAATCATCTTCAGGTATAATGGGAAAAGTGACCTCTTAATAAAGGTGACCTTTCAATACAGGCAATCACATAGTCATGTTTGACTGTAAGTAAATGTAATTGTAATTTAAGAATTTTTATCACTTGATAGCAATTGTTTTCCAAGGGTGAACCTAGGATCCCCTTTCTGAAAAAGGGGGGGGGGGGATTTTTCCAAATAATGATCAACCTGTTTATGAAAAAAAAATAATGTGCCACTTTTTTGGAGAAAAATCTGGATTCATCCTGAATTCAATTATATTTTTTGCCCATTTGTCAATCAAACACTGATAACATTAACTCTATTTTTAAAAACAATTATTCGGTCAAATTTGCTCCATGTGATGCTATGTTAATCGAACAAAAATGCTGCTAAAATAACAATTTATATTTCATAATCACAGCTAATAAATCTCCATTGCCTATTCTGTACATTCCTAATGTACATGGCTGAGTTATCGTCTTCAAATCAATCAATTCATAATCATGACTTTCCCTGACAATATGCGCATTCATATGCCTCGTATATTGAACAAATGCAAGTTTTTTACCTAATATTAAAACAGTCCCATTAATAACAAAACACTGTTCAATTTTGCAAAACCTATAATTGTTTCCGTCATGACCTACTACAAGACAACAACCAACAGTATACTTCACCGAACTATATTGTACAGATTTGCACTGAAAAATATTTGTTACATTTTGTGTAAAAGGCTTCAAAAGCTCTTTAATTCGGTTTTGTAATAAAACAATGGGAATCAAATCGCCCCCTACTGTTTCGGTAGCACTACTTTTAAGAAAATCTTTGCTTTCATTAGCAATACATTGGAGATTCTGATGCCTTGTAGCAAGTGACTTGCAAATATTTTTTTTACATTTTGTTCTCTGTGCAAGTTCCTTAAAGTAACTATGTTTTGCTTCAAAACGCAAGGTTTGTATGTGCAACAGTGGACCAAAACGTAGGACCTCATCAGGATAATGTAACAAAAAATGAAACTTTGGCTTCAAATTTTCCTCTGGAAATTCTTGACAAAAAGCTTCCAAAAAATCTTCTATTGCATCTTTCATAAATTGAACCTGGTACTTTTTAATAGAAGGTGCACAAATACAGTAAACTACATCTTGTAAAAGCAGTAGTACTTCCCATTTTGCATCGCCAATAGGAATTTGGTCAGAAATCATAATTGGTAGAAGACGAAAAAAACACCAACACTGTGAAGCAGATTGACTTATTTTGAACTTAGCCAATGTTGCAGGTACAGGTCCTGGTTTATTTGTTTTATCAAAGTCTGAATATTTCAGGCCGTTGATTTGTTCATTTAAAAAATCTAAAGTGAAAAAACCACTTCTAACAAAATAAGTTGTTACCAATTTCATAACATAAGGTACCACACCTTCAAATAAATCATGAGCTATATCAGAAGGTAGTCCACCAACCACATGAAAAAAATCTAGATATCGTTCAAGGTTGAACTATATTTAATACCATACACACTTGACAAATTTACATCATTTGCTACCAATTCAACTTGCTGAGTATACATCTGAACTGTTCGCATTGGTAAGTTATAACAATCAACTTTTCTTTGAATCTCATTTCTAGGCAAAAAACAAAATCTACAGTACCTCTGTGTGATAAAGCTTTCAACAAAGCCACCAAATGAATGTGCCCCTAAATTATCACAAATGACTGCAATTATAGTTCCATAAAGTGTTACATCCCCTTCAGGACGTTTAATACATATACCTTCAGTTTCAAGAATTTTCAGGTCATGAATAAGTGGAGCTAAAACTGTTGAGTAACCATATTGTTTCAAATCAGATCCTTTTACAAGAGCTACCAATTGTATAGTATTTAAATGAGACCTGTATTTTGGTGGAACATTGGCAAGAAGCATATAAAATCCTCCAATTTTGTATTGTTTAACAGAATGTCCTATTGGATTTGTCACCGTAAATTCCTCAAAAAACAAAAGTATTTGTAATGCAGTAGGATCGTTAATAAAAAGATCATTCTCACTAAAAATTGTACCATCACAAATGTCTCGTAAAGTGTCATCGTTAGATTTGTGGTTATTTAAAACATAACTTAACACATCATCATGCCTCGACACCATTTGCAAGGAATTTAAAATGGGAACATATTCCATAGAATGTGATTTACCATTTCTACCATATCCTAATATATATTCAACTGGCTTTACCATGTTCATTTTTTGTTCAACATACTGGTTGAACCTGTAAGCAGAATTGAGGCTACTACATGCATTTTCAACACCAGAATCTTGAATCATTGTGGTTTTTATAATTTTAGCTAAATCTGCATCAACACTATTCTCTTGTAAAACACTAATGACATTTTGTGTCACCTTTGCTTGGTGTAAAGATATCAAATTACTTATTTCATCTATTACTAACGATATAGAATTTGCAGGTAATTTACATTGCTCTTTAAGTGTTAAAAGAAACATTGCCAGTTGTTTACAAAAATCTGGTCTTTTTTCAGCATTGCACAATGCATTGTGCTCTTGCATTTGTTGTTCATCATCATCATCCAATTCCTCGATTACCTCATGTAAGTTATTTAAAACATTAGGGTCTTTCTGAGCTTCCCTCAACAATGACAAGTGTTCACTATAAAAAGTGGAATGTTTCCTCTTTCTATGTTTAGTTAACGAAGGGACAAGGCTGTATTCTTTTTTTGGCAACCATCTACTGAGCATATAATACTAAAACCAACTTCATGCGAGTGAACAAATCGGTAATGAAAAAGAAGATCTTTATATCTTCTTGCACTGAAATGACATTTTACACAAAGAAACATTTTAGAGTGGACAGGACTTTATTATCTGAATGCAAGAGAAAGGTAATTTGGTAAAAAATTGTTTGATTTCAATATCTTAACCAATTTAAATGTAAACTGAATATCACCCACTCTGCTTAGAGATGCCAGGCTATGTGCCCAATCTCTAAACAAATGCCCAGATGATAACAATTCACAACTATGGGCAACATATTTGAAAATTATTAATTTCATTGGAAAGTTTTAATCAATTCATTGGAACTTGTTCTAAATTTTATAGCTGTTCTCTAAAATAAAAGTTTGGCAACTTGTTCTTCATTAAAAATATATACAATTCTTGTGACATACAGGTACATTGACATTGTACAAAAAAAAACCTTTAAAATGTTTTGTGTACAAGTCATTTTTCATATGAAAAAAAAATGCAACAACTAAATATATCATTATGTTCCCCAAACGAACACATAATTAAAAGCGATAGAAAGTACAAAATTATAATGAAGTTAACTTTTTAAAATTTTGTATGTCTAATTTGAATGATTCGTGTCTGGTGCAGCTTATATTCTTCCCACTTGACTAGCAATGGATCTGTCGAATTTAATATTTCCCAGGAAAATGATGAAGCCGATGATCTTGACTGTCTGGAAAATAAGGATTTTCTTTTTGATGAAGTTGATGACGACGTAGAGATATGAAAAGGTGATTTAATTGATGTATCGTTGGATTTAGAAGTGCTTGCAGTTTGGGAATAGCTTGTACTAGTGTCTGTTTCCACATCCCTGTGTGAACAACGGTTTTCAACAGACAATTCGCTCTTAGAACTGGACTCATAGTTTGTTTGTTTGCTACGTGTATCATCACATTTTGCCTTTGAACTCTTGCGTTTAAGTTTTTGAGCAAGTCTTCTTTTTTTCTGATATTCCCTTCTTTTTAAAATATTGTGTTTTCCCATGGTACAAAAATCTAAAATTAAAACAGATCACTGTGTGAGTATGCTTCATGATCAATCTGATGTTGGATAAAACAGATCTTAATAGAATTTTCGGTGCAGTTGTTTTTGTGTTTTTTCGTTAAATGAGGTTAAAATATATTTTTAGTTTATTTCTTGGGTTCCCTTACATTAAACGTTATATTGACCAAGATGGTTCAGGTAAAAATAAGACCGGATTGGACAAAAAAAACCCGTAATTTTTGCGTCGCCTTCCGTATATGGATTTTTAATATATTGTATAAATCTGAATTTTATAAAGCATCCATATAGGACATGTAATACCACGTTCCAGAAAATTTCTGAAAATTTCCTAGACAATAACCTGCCCCCCCCCCCCTCCCCCCTTCCCTTTTACGAGATTCGGAGACCCCCTCGTTATATACGCCCTGCGGACATTTTACTGAACAAAATATCCAAATTCAATGATACTTTTTATAATTGTTGTTTGAAATAAGTCTCCATGTAGCTTGCGCATTGTAATGGTTAGAGTGACTCGATATTGAATGATGAAATTGGCGCCAACACGTGCAACAGAAATTGCATTATATAAGGAGAATACATGAATAAAACTTTAAAATAAGGATATTTTTATTTCAATTGTTGTTCTTTTTTCGGACTTACAATTCTACGAACTTACCCCTTTCTTCTAGTGGTGATTAATGGGAATTATTTGTCTTCTGTACACCTCGCTTTATGCAATGTCGATGATGATGGCGGTACTGAAAATATGCGCGCACATGCATCGTGCAATCGGACACCCGCCATGTGGGATTATCTTGATCTACTTCTTCATCGGATTGATCACATACTGTGTAGATAGCTTATTTGATTGATTAGCCAGAGAAGTTTGATTAAGGATATAATCAGATTGACTGATTATTTTTTTCAGTGCAATAAATTTGTTTAAAAGTATATAGATATAGTTTGTTTTGATGTTTATTACATTTTATCATATATTTAGTAGTAAATACAGTAGTTTTGAATATTTGATAAATAGCCTGCTGTTTAATCCGTATCGCTCTACTTTGATGCGCACCCTTTATCACATAGCTTTTTTTCATTTTTTTTTTTCAATTTTACTTTTTTGTATTTTTTTTTTTGTTATTTGTAAAATCTGTATCACATGCTGTATCAACCTCGACAAATATCAGCCCTCGGGCCAAGGCCCTCTGGCTGATATTGGTTTCTCGGGTTGATACAGCATGTGATACAGATTTTACCATGTATTATTCTCTATTTATTGCATAAACAGTTACTAGCAGTACCCGTATGAATAATTCATAAGATCATGACCATATAAGTATTTTCCTTAGCAGTATATGAATATTAATTAGCCGGTAGCAGTTAAATATGATGCCTAATCTCTGAAAGCAGTTTTTAGTACCTAATTTAAATATTTTAAATATTTCGGGAAAAAAAAGGGGCTAAGGAACTGCTATGAACTGTCTGAAAAACTGTGAAGGTTAAGGAAAACTGCTAATTTTTGTATATGAAGTAACTGGTTAATTTTGGAAGGGTAAGAACTGCTAAGCATTAGAAACTGCTTAATCTGTGAACTGGGAAGGTTAATGAACTGCCAAGAAACTGCCTTTCCCTTTGACTTGAGTACACACATTCAGCAATCAAATACCACAACAATACAGACGTCATACGTGGCAATATCTTGAAAAGGTATTTCAAACCTCACCGGAACGTAACACATCACACGGACTGGTCCTAAACAAAACAATACTGACACCACACTCCTACGACTAAGGGAACAGTCATTATTTATCAGCTGAGGGGGTCGGTGCATTTTAGGGGGGGTCATCACCAAAAATATCATACCACTGATGGGGGGGGGAGGTTGCCTTCAAAAATGTTATATCACTGGGGGGTCACAGGATGAAAGTATTTATTTCTAACAAGTATATAAATTCTTAACAACATTGAAGTGAAGTCAATTAGTTTAATATTAATAGCTTCTGTCATTATTAAATCTTTGATAGCCTGAAGCACCAGCGGGATGCCTAATCTCTGAAGTGGTATTTAATCAGATCACTCCTTATCACTCTAATCTGGTATGGTTCATTATCTGTCTGATGTGTAAATTTACAACACTTATCTTAGAATTAACAAATGACACAGTACATATGAAACATGAGAAGCTACTATTGACCACAGGAATTCATGATTTGGAAATTAACTGAACATGTGTATCTCAACTTCAATGTTTAAAAGGTATGTATATTTTTAAATCATTTGAAAAAAATTTAATTAATTTATAAAATTATAAAAAAAATTGTACATATATTTAAACAAAGAAGATTAATATCTATACTATTCAATAAAAGGGCTCACATAGACATGATAGAGAGTAGTACAATAAAAAAGAATAAGATAATAAATTAAATTCATTAATATTTTAACTTTTAAACTGATAACTTTGCAATTTTTTTTATCAATATAATGGTATTTTTTTTTACTTGCAGATATTTAAACTGACAGTTTTCCTTTTTTAATTTGGATTGACATGGACAATTAAAGAATTGTGACAATGGATAGTAATTTAAATTCAAATGTTTCTAATTCCGAACTGAAAGGACCAGTAGTATATATTGAGACAAGAGGCACTATAACTTTAGTATAAGATAATAGAAATCTATGAAATTTAAACACAACGTTTATGATCACAAAAGGAAGGTTGGGATTGATTTTGGGAGTTTTGGTCCCAACAGTTTTAGAATCAGGGGCCAAAAAAGGGCATAATAAGCATTTTTCTTGGTTTTCGCACAATAACTCTAGTATATAAGTAAATAGAAATCTATGAAATTTAAACACAAGGTTTATGACCACAAAAGGAAGGTTGGGATTGGTTTTGGGAGTTTTGGTCCCAACAGTTTAGGAATAAGGGGCAAAAAAAGGGCCCAAATAAGCATTCTTTTTGGTTTTTGCACAATAACTTTAGTATAAGTAAATAGAAATCTATGAAATTTAAACACAAGGTGTATGACCACAAAAGGAAGGTTGGGATTGAGTTTTGGAGTTTTGGTCCCAACACTTTAGGAATTAGGGGCCAAAAGGGTCCAAAATTAAACTTTGTTTGATTGCATCGAAAATTGAACTATTGGGGTTCTTTGATATGTCGAACCTAACCGTGCATTTAGATTCTTAATTTTTGGTCCCGTTTTCAAATTCTCCTACATTAAGGTCCAAAGGGTCCAAAATTAAACTTAGTTTGATTTTAACAAAAATTCAATTCTTGGGGTTCTTTGATATGCTGAATATAAACATGTACTTAGTTTTTTTATTTTGGGCCTAGTTTTCAAGTTTGTCCAAATCGGGGTCCAAAATTAAACTTTGTTTGATGTCATCGTAAATTGAACTATTGGGGTTCTTTGATATGCCGAATATAACCGTGCATTTAGATTTTTAATTTTTGGTCCCGTTTTCAAATTGGTCTACATTAAGGTCCAAAGGGTCCAAAATTAAACTTAGTTTGATTTTAACAAAAATTCAATTCTTGGGGTTCTTTGATATGCTGAATATAAACATGTACTTAGTTTTTTTTATTATGGGACCAGTTTTCAAGTTGGTCCAAATCGGGGTCCAAAATTAAAGCTAAAAAAGGGGTAAATTAATTTTTTTTTTTGGGGGGGGGGGGGCAATTCTCCACAGGATATTGTATTGCAGAAGAAGCAAAAAATTTAATATAAATTCAAATCATATGACCTTAGTTTTTTTTATTTTGGGCCCAGTTTTCAAGTTGGTACAAATTGGGGTCCAAAATTAAAGCTAAAAAAGGGGTAAATTATTTTTTTTTTTTTGGGGGGGGGGGGGGGCAATTCTCCACAGGATATTGTATTGCAGAAGAAGCAAAAAATTGAATATAAATTCAAACCATATGACCAATTCTAATTTTTTTATTTCAGTTATTCTGTGTCAGAAACCTGTTATGTGTCAAATATTTGAAGAAATTTTCAATTGCACAGTATTGGGCAATAGCAAGAAATTGATGTGTGCCCTGTTATCAAAACTTTATTATTAAAAACTTCCATTGGAAATTTGCCAATAACTCTAGTTTAATGAAGTTCATTGGAAATTTGTCAATATAAAATGTGCTGATGAAGTTTTTTTGTTTATCTCATCTAAAATGCTTCTAAATTATGTATATTTAAAATTTGCCATCCATGACTATGATGTCATTTTCTATTTTAATATGTTATGGTGTATTTAAATGGGCTGTTATGGTTGCAAAGTATAAAGAAATGGGGGGGGGGGGGGTGAAAACAAAATTTAGAGGGGGGGGGGGGGTAAATGAGAAATTGGGGAGGGGGTAATTTTTTTCTCATTTCATATTTCATAAATTAAAAAGAAAATTTCAAATTTTTTTTACCAAAAAAAAGGGGGGGGGGGGGGTTTATGGGCCCAGTTTTCAAGTTGGTCCAAGATAAAACTTTGTTTGATTTCATCGAAAGTTGAAATATTGGGGTTGTTTGATATGGCGAATAAAACCATGCATTTAGATTCTTGATTTTTTGTTGTTTTCAAATTATTCTACATTTAGGTCCGAATGGTCCAAAATTAAACTTAGTTTGATTGTAAAAAAAGTTTTTGGGGTTATTTGATATGCTGAATCCAAACATGTACTTTGTTTTTTTTATTTTGGGCCCAGTTTTCAAGTTTGTACAAATTGGGGTTCAAAATTAAAACTAAAAAAGGGGTAAATTATTTTTTTTGGGGGGTAGGGGCAATTCACCACGGCATATTGTATTGCACAAGAAGGAAAAAATTGAATATAAATTCAAATCATATTACCTATTGTAAGTTATTTTGTGTCAGAAACCTATTATGTGTCAAATATTTGAAGAAAGTTTCAATTGCAGAGTATTGTGCAATAGCAAGAAATTGATATGGGTGCCATATTATCAAAAATTTATTAGTAACAAATTCCATTGTAAATTTGCCAATAACTATAGTTTAATGAACTTCATTGGAAATTTGCCAATATAAAATGTGCTGATGAAGGTTTTTTTGTTTATCTCATCTAAACTGCTTTTAAAATTATTTATATTTAAAATTTATCATTCATGACTATGATGTCATCTTCTATTTTAATATGTTATGGTGTATTTAAATTGGCTGTTATGGTTGCAAAGTATAAAAGGGGGGGGGGGGGTGTAAATAAGTAGAAATTTATGATAATTTAAGACAATGTTTATGACCACAAAAGTAAGGTTGGGTTTTTTTTTTAGAGTTTTCATCCCTACAGTTTAGGAATTATTGGCTAAAAAAGGACTTAAATAACCATTTTATTTTGTTTTTTTTACAATAAATGTTGTATAATTAAATAGAAATATGTTAAATATAAACACAAGGTTTATGAACACAAAAGGAAGGTTGTCATTGATTTATTTAGTTTTGGTCCCAACAGCTTAGGAATTAGGGACCAAAAGGGTCCGAAATCTAAGCTGCTTTTAATTTATGTATATTTAAAATTTGCCATCCATGACTATGATGTCATTTGCTATTTTAATATGTTATGGTGTATTTAAATGGGCTGTTATGGTTGCAAAGTATAAATAAAAAGGGGGGGGGAATTAGGAAATAAAATTTAGGGGGACCAAATTAGTTTTGGCAGGGGGGGTATTATGTTGGTGGGGTAAATGAGAAATTTGGGAGGGGGGGCAATTTTTTTCTCATTTCATATTTCATAAATTAAAAATAAAATTTGAAATAATGTTTAGAAAAAATAGGGTTTGGGGTTACAATAAACTTTATTGGGTTATTGTTTTTTTTGGGAGGGGGGAAATGTGCAACTTCGTAGCGTAGTGCACAAAGGCTAAAAAAGGGTAAATTAATTTTTTTTTTTGGGGGGGGGGGCAGTTATCCACAGCATATTGTATTGCACCAGAAGCAAAAAATTGAATATAAATGCAAGTCATATGATAAATTCAGACTTTTATTTCAGTTATTCTGTGTCAGAAACCTATTATGTGTCAAATATTTCAAGAAATCTTCAATTGCACAGTATTGTGCAATAGCAAGAAATTGATATGTGTGCCCTGTTATCAAAAATTTATTATTAACAAATTCCATTGGAAATTTGCCAATAACTTTAGGTTAATGAACCTCATTGGAAATTTGTGAATTTAAAAAGACAAGAAGCAAAAAATTAAATAAAAATTCAAATTATATAACCAATTCTAAGTTCTTTGATTTCAGTTATTCTATATCAGAAACCTATTATGGGTGAAATATTTCAATAAATTTTCAATTCCACAGCATTGAACAAATATCAAAATATTGCTATGTGTGAACAATTTTAAATTTTAAATTAGTTATTTCTGATTTACATATAACCACAACTAATACTGATATGTTTTGAATAGTTAAATTAAAAAATTCTTACGTTCTTAGACAACATTCATTATGTGTCAGATACCTGTGCTGTGTCAAATATTTACTAAACATCAAAATTCAGTATTGTATCAAACTTGAATGTTGTGTTCTTGATTGCCCCAACTATTCAGTGTTCGACATCTGCGGTCGTATCTAGCTGCGCCCCGCGGAGCATTTTATTTATATCTGTAACGGTTTTTAAGTTATAAGCCAAAAACAACACATGCACCCCTATATTCTATTTTTAGCTACGACAGCCATGTTTTATGTCAGATTAAAATAAATTGAAGATCGTTTGTAGAGGACATGTCATAGATCATTCCTAATAAGTTTCAAACCAATCGGCAAAGCGGTTTCAGAGGAGAAGATTTTTGAATAAAAAAATTTTGAAAATTTGACGAAAAAAGGGCAACAACTCCTAAATGGGTTTTGGAATTTCCTTCAAAATTTCAGGGTAGGTAGATCTTGTCATGCTGATCAATTTTACCCCATGTCAGATTTTCGATATCTGTAACGGTTTTTGAGTTATTAGCAAAAAACAGCAATTTACCCCTATGTTCTATTTTTAGTAACAGCGGCCATGTTTTTCGACGAATCAAAAATCCCCATATCAGTTCTATGCAGGGTACCCCAAGGAACATTCATACCAAGTTTGGTTCTAATTAGTCAAGTAGTTTCAGAGGAGAAGATTTTTGAAATAATAACAAAAAAAAAGCCAAAAATGTCAAAAAAGGGCAATAACTCTATCATCAGTTGACAGATTTTCACGAAAATCAGCATACAGGTAGCTCTCATCATGCTGAACACTTTCAACCTGCCAGAATTTGCCATAACCTAATGATTTTTGAGATATTTGCGAAAAACTGTTGTCTGACCCCTATGTTCTATTTTTAGTAACAGCGGCCATGTTTTTCAACGGATTAAAAATCCCCACATGAGTTCTATGCAGGGTACCCCAAGGAACATTCATACCAAGTTTGGTTCTAATTAGTCAAGTAGTTTCAGAGGAGAAGATTTTTGAAATAATAACATAAAAAAAAGCCAAAAATGTCAAAAAAGGGCAATAACTCTAACATCAGTTGACAGATTTTCACGAAAATCAGCATACAGGTAGCTCTCATCTTGCTGAACACTTTCAACCTGCCAGAATTTGCCATAACCTAATGATTTTTGAGATATTTGCGAAAAACTGTTATCTGACCCCTATGTTCTATTTTTAGTAACAGCGGCCATGTTTTTCAAAGGATTAAAAATCCCCATATCAGTTCTATGCAGGATACCCCAAGGAACATTCATACCAAGTTTGGTTCTAATTAGTCAAGTAGTTTCAGAGGAGAAGATTTGTGAAATAATAACAAAAAATTTCAAAAAAAAATCAAGAAAAAGGGCAATAACTCCTACATGGGTGGTTACATCTTCTTCAAAATTTCAAAGCAGGTAGATCTTGAGGTGTTGAACACTTTAGCTTCCCATCAGAATTTTGATATCTGTCACCATTTTTGATTTATTTGCAAAAAACTGCAATTTACCCCTATGTTCTATTTTTAGCCATGGCAGCCATGTTTTTTTACAAATCAAAAATCCAAACGATAGTTTAGTAGCACTCATGCCAAGGAACAACTACACTAAGTTTGGTTGCAATTAAACTTATGGTATAAGAGGAGTTAACGATTTTATTACAATGAATAAAGACTGCAAAAATGGTCAATTTTGACGATCTAAGGGGAATAACTCCTAAAAGAAACGAACCTACAACTTCGATCCTGTTACAAATTTTGTAGATCTTTGTGTGCCTAACAATATGAAATTTAAATTTTTCAAATTTCCTTCATAGTATCCAAGATATTGAGCTTAATAAGTGCAAAATTTGGAAAAAAAACAGAAAAAGGGCAATAACTCCTACATGGGTCGTTGGATCTTCTTCAAAATTTCAGGGCAGGTAGATCTTGAGGTGCTGAACACTTTTACCAGAATTTTGATATCTGTTATGGTTTTTGAGTTATTTGCAAAAAACTGCAATTTACCCCTATGTTCTATTTTTAGCCATGGCGGCCATGTTTTTTTACGAATCAAAAATCCAAACGATAGTTTTGTAGCACATATACCAATAAACAACTGTACGAAGTTTGGTTGCAATTGGTCTTATGGTGTCAGAGGAGTTAACGTTTGAAAAAGTTTACGGACGGACGACGGACGGACGCCAAGTGATGGCAATAGCTCACATGACCCTTCGGGTCTGGTGAGCTAAAAAAGCAAAACGTTCAGAAAACCTTTTCAGAAAAACGAACCGAGAACAGAAAACAACAAACAATCGATAGTGAAATTAGAGTTTCATTACAGGAATGCGATATTGCTGAAGATTTGAGGTTAAAATTGTATGGGTTACTGAATTCAACACAATCAAAATTTAGGTTTCGAAGCTTACTTGGACTAACTTCAATTCTCGATTTTTTGGACATAAACGGGTACATTTTATTTGATGATGCTTATGACATTTACTGCTCATTCTTTGAAACTTGTCCCGATAAGGCTGTGTTTAGGGATACCATCTTGGGACATGATATTGGACTACCAATATGTTATTTTACACATCCAACAAAGTACAAAAAGTATATTTGTATCCGAAGCTCGAGTATTCCAATTGAAAAAACATTAAAGATGTTACTTTTGGATTTTAAACTTTCACAAGAAGAGAAAGCTGACTTAGATATACCAAGCGAAACAATTAAATCTATTATTGGATCAATGGAAACTGAATTCGATAAGACTTGCTTATCAGTGGTACTAGGGGCAACATATAGTAATCAGAAACTGTATTCTTGTGGAATCAACCCCGTTCTTGCTAGAAAACAACTGAATAAAGTTACCGAAGCTGCACATGAAACCAAGAATGCAGAAATTGCAGCAACAGACATTGTTAAATTGAAACTTACAAATGACATTGAGACATTGGAAAGAAAACTTGAACACCTTAATAAGCTGTTAACAGCGGACAATAGACATCCGGCGACTAGAATAGCTGATCTTGAAGAAGAAATATTAGAAATGGATAAACGACTCAACGATAAGAAAGAAATCTTAAGTTCAGAACAGCCCAAATATAGACAAAGATATCAACAGACTGTTAAGAGGACAGCAAATTCTTTGATGGATGAAAATAGAATAAAAAAGAGAAAACTAGGAGCAGGTACGCCTGAAAAAATTGACTCAGAGGATGAAGAATTCCTGCTTACCTGCATAGAGGAGAAGGCAATGGCCCATGGAAGGAGACATGACGCTGTCTTGCATCTCAACAAAACTGTCCGAAAACGAGACTTCAAAAGAATTATAAATTTTAAAAGACATCAACAAGGCAAGAAACCTATCAGATCAGACACAACTGCATATAATAGAGCCCGGCCCTCCAATGTTCGACATATCCAGGCAAAACTCCATAAAGGACGTGGTTTATTTTGTTGCAAAAAGCCTACAAAATCAGAAGAAAAAAATAAGATACATACTAAACACCAGAGAGCTCATATAAAAAGAGCTGTGATGCATTTATGTCAGCATAATCCAGACAATGTTCTTATACACAGTATTGATGACAAAGCATATATCAAGCCCGAGGCATCAGATGGACTTGACAAATTCAGAGTATTTTTATCAACAGATACTAATACAATGAAACGTCTACCAAAGTATGATTTTGCAAATGCAAAATTAAACATTACTCCTGGAAGTCATGGGTACATGGAAAAAAACATAACTAATGTTAACGGAGAAGCATCCATTATGTTGACAAAAGACCAATCCGTATGTGTGATGAGACCAAAGTTTTATGTTGGCAGCAGTGGGTCCGTTTGGGCATCAGAGGACAGGAGATTACGAGTAGTGAAACCTGACTTGTATGAAGTTAAATCTTGTAACTTTTCATCTGAATTCCGGATAATCTGTCATAGAGTAGGAGATAAAATCAGACACTTTATTGATCAAACTGAAGAAAATGACATTAAAAATGTATCAAACAATAAAGTTTGTAGCCATAGGAATTATGAGCAAGAAAGAATTAACAGTGTGATAATTTGGTTAAAGAAGGCTAAGAATGATATGGATATACATACCTTTTCAATCTCTGCTTATGAGGCTGACAAGTTACAAGAACTGAGAAATAAAGTTAATATTTTAAATGAAAAGCTTAACACACTGAACAATTTTTTGGAACAAAAGCTTAAAGGTGCAGAGTTCAGTTTTATAAGGATTTGGTCAGCCAGTGTAAAGACTTAGTGAATTACATGCAAACCTTGAAATTACCGGATACAAAGTCAGTTGTTCTAGAATTAACTGATGCTGGGCCAGGTGTAGGAAAATCTAACAGAGATGTAAGAATGAGAGCAACTGAAAAAGTTAGACTGGATAATCTAGATCTATATGCACGTATTCATAGAGCAACAGGGGATTGTCAAAATGAGGTTGAGAGGACACAAGCTGCAGTAGGTCGAGCAATAGTAGACGGAGGAAGCATAAAATGGAAACACAAATCTATTGAAGATTATGACAATGCCAAACAATTGTCATTTGATGAATATGAGAAATTGGAAGAAGAAATTACGATTCACAATGTTTTGAAGACTTGTAAAGATCTTTCAAGTAGGGTAGACGGGTCTCCAAGGCCAAGAGGAGATTTTATGGAGGGTCTTGTATCAGAAGATAAATCAGATCTTTTTTATACAGATGCAAAATATCTTAAAGACTTCCTAGATGCATCAGAAACAAAAAAACATTCTCTTCCTGGGTATCATTACTATTTCAAATTGCAAAGTTTCTACGAAAAACATTTTGAAGAGGGAGAACTGTACATTGATTTTAGGAAAAATTCTTGTATTGAAGGCATAGGCAATGGTACACTAGGGAGAACTGTACATTGATTTTAGGAAAAATTCTTGTATTGAAGGCATAGACAATGGTACACTATGTGACTTTTGTCAAAATGGATGGCGGTCGACAATTATATCCCGAATTCCAAGACCTTTTCCTGGACAAAATTATCAATATTTATCAGTCAAGGATACCCCTCTTTATGATGATGATGGATCCTTTCGGAAGCCAGATGATTTTCAACCAAGAGCTCAGATCCGAAAACTGCACAAAAGTGGTCTCCTTTGCTCTCAAGACAAAGAAAAAGTAGACGAGTTTTGTAGAACATACGCTGTAGGGACACACAGCCTAGCTGAAGAGGAACTTAGTCATTTGGAATATATACAACTGAAACGGGAGAAAAGAGCAGAAAAAACAAAAAAAGTGAGGGACAAAAATAAGGAGAAGAGATTGGAGGACTATGACATTAATTCTCTGTATTTAGATGGGAAAGTCAAAACAATACCAAAAGATATATTGGCAGCATATGTGGACAGAAACAAAATTTCACCAACTATCCCGAAGACAAAAAAAGCTCTTGTCGCAATTGTAGAATCATTTATTGCAAACAAAAATATGAAACAAATTCTATACAAGGAAAGACGACCAGCCCAAATTACACAGAACGAGCCCAAAAGCAGCTCTGAAGATGAAGACGACACCGAAGATACACAAGAAAGTGACTCTCCTGGAGATACAGATATTGAAAGTTTTGGTGATGCTTCTTCGTCTGAAAATGAAAGTGAACATTCAACGGTAGACATTGTAGAAACAAAGACAAGTAGATCAGGGAGACAATACACAAATTGGAGAGAAAGACATTTTTTTGGATGCTAGAGAAAATAAAACTGGTGGGATTCAATATTTAAAAATATAATTTTCATCTTTAATATAATTTAATTTTATAAATTGTTTTTTTTTCAACAAAATCATTCATTTACTACTATATTTATTCAATTTGGCTCTTATATCTTCTAAACTAATATTATTCAGGCATCTCTTCGTATAAGTATTGCACATTCCTGGACCTTGATGGGAAATGTAAAAATTTGTATTTCATGTACACATAAATAACCTTAAACATGTCTATGTGATCAATCCCATATGCTTTTGACAACAGAGAGTTGAGAGAAAACAGCGATTATCTGATAAGGGAAATGAATTATGCAACCTCCCCAGGAGTCTGTATTGACTAATTAATTTTAGCATATTCATGATAAGGTCAGCATTTATTTCACACAAATTCTTTGTTCATCAGATATTCAGGATGGACTCTAGTGAAAAATTATGTGATCTTTGCAACGAAACCACGTCTATTTTTGAATGTTCCGACTGTGAACTTGTGTATTGTGAAGAATGTTGCAATACATTTCACTCTAAAGTAGGTTTATTATTTGTATTTATAATATTTTTGCTGTTTAAATTTTAGTTTAGTATATTGTATATTAACTTTATATCTTTGTCATTGTTTTATAGAATTTCTTTTTCATTCTGCAGGGTGCATTGAAAAGTCATCGTTTCCAGAAATAAAGAATTAATCAAAGTGGCAATATTACATGTGAAAACTGTACTGAATTGGATAGTTCATTTTTTTGTGAAGACTGTAGTTTATGTAAGTAGTCAATGCATCATTATTTTGTCCTTTCTAGGTTATTGTATATTCATATAATATTTGTAAAAGTTTTCAATTGAGTTCAGTCAGCTAAGGAAATAAAATTATTGAAAAAATAGATACTTGTAGAATACACTAGAAGGCAAATGAGTTGCTATTTCTACAAGCCAAGAATATTACTGAAATTGTTCCTTTTAATTGTTTTACCCAATAAGATGACCCATTTTAGTCTATAAATTATACAAAAACGTTATCCATACATTCTCTATACTTCTTTTGCACTATTTGACCCCCAAGTAAAATGATTTTAATACTTTCAGATTACTGCTCACAGTGTTCGTCTAATATTCACCAGAGGGGAGCTTTAGCCCGACATATTTTGAAGAATGTGGACACAAGCAACACAACTGTAAATTTAACAGGCGGTAATGTTTGGGAAAATACAGCTTTAGGTTGGTTCCCGCACCCAAAAGGTAAAAGATGCATGTTTTTCAACAACTTGATTCTAAAATTGTACAATTCAGCATGGACCTATCTGCCTAACGTGACAACATTTCGGAAGTATTTTCTAACAGAGGGCTCTAGGCAGTATAATTTGATACGTGAGATAGAGGCAATTGAAGAGCGATGTGCATACATATGTGGGGACAATCCTAGTTCAATAGGCGATTTATTAAAAGGGTCATTTTTACGTCCTGGAGACGGAGCAAGGATAAATTTCAATATCACTAATATTGATAAATGCATAGGAGACTGTTCAGAAATTTTAGATAAAACTAAATCAGACGATCTGAACCTCTTTCACGAAAATGGCAGAACTCTGAAAAAACAATATTTTGATGAACCTCATTCATTTAACAGAAATCTTATTTCTCGATCTGATGATATTCAAAAAAAGTTAAATGAAATGAAAGAAAAAGCTGTCAAATTGAAGAACAAGTCGGTTTTATTTGGACAAGATTCTCGAAAACCAGGAAGTGTTCAAGGTTATGAGACAAAAAAGAAAAGACACTCGAGGCGCAAGGCATTGAAACGCAAAATTGAAAGAATTCAGAATGGACACTTACTGATTAAAAACATTTGTCCAAATTTAAATTACTGCAAAAATAAATACGTTATCAAAGGTATGACATCTCTACTTCAAATAAACTTTCATCTTAGTGATATTGACATGACCACAATAGATGTACACCAGGTGGAAGGGCTTAAGTCAGTAGATATGGCTAATTTAGTGACTTTGTTTGAGTGTAATACCGGCATTTTCAATCACCACACAAAATCTCTTTTGTTAGAACAGCTGCAAGACAAAGTACAAGATGCATATTGGCAAGAGTATGACAACTTTTATGAAGTAAATAGTAATGTTGTTGAAGAAAGTGTTGACACTGATCAAAATATGTCGGAAACATCTGATTCAGACTAATTTAATTCTCATCTGGATGTATTGCTGTCTTTGAATTTATCCTTTATCCTTTGCACTTAGTTCATCAAAATGTTATTGATTTGAATAATGTTCTATGTGTATTTTTTTATTGCAATGTTGTTGTTTTTATGTTGTTGCTCAAGTAAAGCAAAATATTTTATCACTTTCTTTAATTTAAACATTTAAGTAATAATTTCCCATAGACCTCCTGCATAGCACATGACTTATTTGAACTACAGATACTTGTGTAAATATATTTTTATTCCAATTATCAAAAGGCCCAGAATGAGCAAAGAAATATTTTATTACAATGAATCGTGTACAAACTATTACCAAAAGGAAGAAAATTCCTGGATTTATAAATTCTGAATTAATAAAAAATGATATTTTTTTGTTTATCATGCTAATAAACAAAATGAGATGAAAGTGAGACGAATTTGCACCATACTGTAATAATGTATGATTTTATCATTTAATGCAACAAACTTTTTTTTCTACTTTTCATTTAAATGTTGCAGTATATGTGAATAATTCTTGTAGTATATATAATAGTTACACTTATGGGTCCTTCTTCGGTAATGTGCCACTTTCGCACCTTACACATTCAAATTAAAAAAAAAGTTCTCATTGAAATAATTGTTCCCAAAATTTTAATGGCGTATATTTCTGTTAGTATAGGCAGACAAAAAACATAGTATAATGAGAATTGCATTGAAAATATGAATACTATTTAATAATTTCTTTCCAAAAGCTCAAATTATTTTAATTATTTTGGGGACATCAAATGCAACACAAGTTTTGGGTTTTGTTTTTTTGGATATTTGTATGTTTTCACGTGATTGTTATGAATTGTTTGGGTAGAAAAAATATTTAATAATCCTTTTCTTGCAAAAAAGGCGAACGTTTTTGCCTTGTTTAGGAAATAATTGATAGATTTATATGTTGATCGCTCAAACTGATTTCTGTCCTACGTGTACCTCAATTTGAAAATGTAAATATTTTTTTGACTATTTTCTTAACGCTCAATGTATGGCTTCATCAGATTTGTTAATGATTAAATTAAAAGAAAAACAACATATTTTTATTAAAAACTTATTGTGGCCAGTTGTGAATGGAAAAGAATTCAATGTAAGCGAATTCCGTCTCGTCGTTCGAGCGATTCCGGAAATTTTAGAAATCGTAAAGCGTGTACCGTTTTGGTTTGCATATTATAATATCCCGCGCATGTCCACACGGCAATATCTTTACACCATTTCCGTTCAATCATTTGGCCATGCCCCAATCAGCAGAATGAAACTCAAGTCACAAACACGTTCCGTCTTGGTAAGTTACAAGCAACACAATGTTACGAGCGATAGACATATATTAAAATGTTGAGATCGATCGACCATTGATCACACAAAAATTGTACATACTGTTTATATCAACAAAATGACAGCTTTTTAAACTGATCCCGCGAGTATTTGACCTTGCAATTTCTGGTACCGAGCAATTGTGTACATCATCGGACAATTTTTTAAATGTCGTATGAACAATTAGACATAGTTTCTGTTTGTTGCTTGAACAAACGGACCGAAAACTTTCTGTTGAACGAACATTGGACAGAATTTGTATGATTTTGTATGTGTTGCACGAACATTTGGACAGAATTATATGTGTTGTCCGAACACTAGGATGGAAATAAAATTGGTGGTATGAACAGTAAGACAAAATAGATTTGTCGTAGGAACATATGGATGGAATGAAAAAGGTTGTATGAACTTGAAGACAAATCAGGGGGCCTGGGTGGCCGAGAGGTCTAGGTAGTTGGTCACATCTACCTTACAGATCACTGTAGCCTATCACCAATACGGTGCGAGTTCGATCCCCGCTTTGCGCAATTACAAAAAAAGGTGCACTCGACTCACATCCGCATGTGATAAAGTTAACCGGTTGCTTACCCAAGGTCGGTGGTTTTCTCCAGGCACTCCGGCTTCCTCCACCACTAAAACTGGTCGCCACGATATAACTGAAAAATTGTTGAAAGTGGCGTTAAAACCCTAATCAATCAAATGAAGACAAATCAGCATTCCTGATATGTTTCACTTTAATAATATTAATAATTAGTAAACTTTTGAAAAATATCTGAATAGATATGTCATTAATTTTTGTAAAAATGATATTCTGTAGACAGTGGCTGTTTGTATGAACCACTCATAAAGGGATTTTCTACACTAATTGTACAAACATTAGTCCCCAGGTAACTGGTAATGTGTATAATTCGTCTGAATCTTAGAGCGATGTCCACGGACCATCTTCTTTCGTTGCAAAAGAAAGTTCCATTAAACCATTTTCCGAACAAAGGAACTGTGCCTCTAGCTTTTTGAAGCTGGTGAAAACGGAAAGATTCTGAACAAATACAGATGAACCTATTTTTTGTGCAAGAAAGCATGTTCTTTTAGGATAAGGAGAACTGCCCCACTTTCTTGCATTTTCTTTCTTTGTCCCAGGGCTCACCAAACTGGGCGATTAGGGCGATTAAGTCGCCTAATGCTCGCCAATGTCGCCCTGTCGTCGGCTCCAGAGCGACAAATGAGTCGCCCTGTGTTTTTATGTAAGGCGCCTCTGAACAACGTACGTAATCAGCTGCGTCTGAAGACCGTTATTTTAATTAAAAATCTCGAGCCGCCATTTTTTGTTTTCTTGGAGGAAGGGGAAAGAAACGACAAAAAGTAAGCTAGAAAATGAAATGGCGGCAATCGGAATTCTCGTGATTTTTCATTGGTCACGGTGTTTTTTACCGACCGCTAACAATATGTAGACCTTATTTAAAAATAAATTTAGCGGATTTTGACATATCTATGCACAAATGGAAATTTTGTCAATACATGTATTGAAAGGTGTTCAAGTAAGGTGAAGAAGATTTTAAGAGTATGTTTGAGAAAAAATAATAGTAAAGAGTATAGATAAATAAATCTTAAAAAATAAAATGGCAATAATAAATAAGTTGTGTCAAAAGCTACAAATATTTTTGCTCATATCTGTAACAGAAATTTTCTTCCAAGTTCGGAGCACCACTGCATAATTTCATTTTTTTAATTTTTTTTTTATTTCAAATTATATTTGTCAGTATTTTAAGGCAGCACATGGTTTAAATTAAAGTTTAACAATAGTACAATAGGCCTACCATGGTCAAAATCATGCAGCAATGTACGTTAAAAAAGTGGTGATGAGTCCTGGGACTGGGACTCATCAAAATCAGCTGGGACTCACCATTTTGAAAAATGATGAGTCCCAGGACTCATCATGAAAAATTCTCAAAGGATATTGATTAAATACACATGAGACAAAATCTCAGATTATGACTAAAATGGAAGGATATGGAGTAAATGTAGATAAAATCTCAAACAATACAGGATAAAACACAATAAAGGAATGTATAGTATACACTATAAGACACAAAATAACAGGTATTTACTCGACAGGCGACAAATTGGGGGAAAAAACACAATCTCCCTGTCATGCCCTGAAGTCTCCCTGTTGCTACCCTGAGGGAGACTCTGAGTCTCCCTGTTATTTTCAAGTGTGGTGTAAAAAACTAGTTTCTATTATAATAAAAGAAGCCGTTTTGCTAAAAACAAAAATATCTCCTCTATTCAGCCATAGAAGAAAGACATTTTAAGAATTATAGGCCAGTAGGGACGTGATATTTCCGGTCTGACAGAATATTCCTGCACTCTAGATCTGTTGTACAAGTTGTCTTTGTAGTAGTAAAATCGGACACTTCCCCTGCTCTGTTATATTAATATTAAAATTGTCTCCCACTATTCTGTTTATACTATTGAAATTGTCGCGTAAAAGCAAACATTCCCCTTTACTGTGATATACTATTTAAATTGTCTCGTAAAAGCAGACACTTCCCCTACTCTGTTGTACCAAAATGTCTCATAAAAGCAGACCCTTCCCTTTATTCTCTCTCACACCCAAACTTGATTCATATAAAAAGCATATGGAAGTGCAGGAGGTAAATGGTCGCGATTGCAGTACATAGTTTTACATAGAACCCTCAGTATGCCAACTTCCGGAGCACTATCAATGTTGGAATACTTGCTTAAAAAAAATATACCTACCTACCCTACCTAAATTTTTTGGACATGTTACCCGAACCAAACTATATTTTTTTAGGCCTAAACCACGTTATGGATTTCAACGAAACTTTCAGGAATTCTTTTACACATATTGAAGATGTGCACATCCTATTTTGTTTAAAGATTATTCATTTCTACCAAATTTTGCTAGGGAGAGTCGACACATGCCATCTGCGGATGGCCCTATTTTCTTTTCTGTGTTCCCACTTGGTAAGCTGTCTATCCAACCATTCAATATATGATCATTGTTTTATGTCGGCAACAACAACAAATAAGTGATATTACATGATGCTTTTTCTTTATCTAGTCAGAAATTTTGCCAGCAAGCCAGAAGACCACAACAATTTCCAATGCTGAGAGATGTAAACAATACAGAAGACGTAAAAAAATTCTAGACCCAACCTTTCTTGAAAAAGAACGAGAAAGACACCAAATGTATAGAAAGAACCGACTGCCAGATCAAATGGAAAAGGACAGAGAAGCAGCAAGACTCAGGATGAGAATTTTGAGAGAGAAGAGAAAAAATGATGAAAACACAATACAGTTAATACCAACACCTTCCAATAAACCAGTGATGACAAGACAACAAAAACTGACACAAAGACAAAAATGGAGGGGAGATAAACAAAAGTACAGGTAAAAACAGAAACATGATGACGTCTGAACGAAATATTAGTAGTGGTAAAAGATTTCTTTCATTTATACTTTTGTTCTGGAACAGTTAACAACGTTTATTAAGTATACATGTAGCATGCCATCGATAATGTACTATGTTATATATCGGCAGTATAATTTGAGAAAAAATATTGAAAATGTTTTAAACCAGAAGTGGTCTAGAAGTGTGGCATGTGTCACCTGGGCCAAGTTTTTCCAAACGACATTGGACCTAACAGATACACATTTAATTTGCCCACTGGTGTACAAAATGATGAACTATGTTTCCTGAACAACTGTTGCAAATACAGCAGTTACAGTCTGATAATATACAATTAAAGGTACGATATGACATTTTGTCAGCAAAGAAAACAATATTGGCCAAGGCCGAATTTTGAGGTCAGTATTGTTTTCTTAGCTGATAAAACATCATATTGTTTGCCATAGAAACCAAAAGTTTCAAGAAGGGGGAGACATGTTTTTCTCAAAAACAAACTTTAATTGGCTAATAACCAACAGTGCAATATAATGTTTCATCACAAATTTTATGTCAGTGTTAACACAGTGAAATATATATATTTATCACATATTTGTTAGTAATACCTATCATTTTGACTGTTTAATAACAATGCAAATGCTTTGTCTATATCAAAGCCCCGGGCAAATAACCGGTCATCGTGCCCGTTGTTAACGTCACTCGTTGACGACGGGCACGATAACCGGTTATTTGCCCGGAGCTGCTGACGTCACTCAGTGAAAAGTCGTTCATCTACGTTGGGACAATGACGATGGTCAAGAACGTCTTGCGTTGTTCATAAATCCTATTAGTTTAATAAAAGGGTTTCAGTTACTTGCAAACTTCTTTTCATTAACTGAAAAAAATATGTGATAAAAAGATCATTACATGGCACTTTCCATATCAGTCCTTGTATCATCACTCGACCCATATCAGCCCTCGGCCTGATATGGGAGTCTCGGGATGATACCAGGACTGATATGGAAAATGGCATGTAATAATCTATAAATATATAAATTACAACATGTCGTTTTCCATATCGGCCCCGGTATCATCCCGAGACTCCCACATCAGCCCGAGGCGGCAGCCGAGGGTTTACATGGGTCGAGGAATGATACCAGGGCCGATATGGAAAAGGACGTTGTAATCTGTTTATCATATATTTCAACCTTTGCTAAAACAAATGGAAACCTTTTCTGCCGATTTATTTTTTGGAATCCCTATCCGGATTCACACTGAAGTTTTCACCTCATTACATGGATTTACTGTACCTTTAATTCAAATTTGCTTGGTTTTTGCATCAGCGATTATTGAAATTCTTTATTCTTTTTTCACTATCTGTTTGACATACATTTTTTCAAACGCTTGCACAATGCGAAGTTGCAAAATTCGTTATGAAAGACGCATTGTTTCTATACACAGTACGTAACGTTACTGTGACGTCATCATAATATGTGCACCAGGGCATGATAACGGGTTATCTGCCCGGGGCAGTGATATGGATCGGGCAACGTCACGGTTATTACACATGCAGAATCTCATGTTTTATGTACAAATATGTGATACAATGAAATATTGTGCAGCACATGACATGCTAGCCAATGAAATAAATGCATGTGTTACTGAAAGTATACCAAAATGTAATAATAATATGCCTCATTGGAAATACACATCATTATTGCATAAATTAAATGTTAGTATCGATTGATATAAAATTTGACAGTTACATAAGAAAATCATTTAACGCTTTGGAGAACAATTTATGCATTGTTATTTTTATTTTGTAGAGCTGGACTGTCTGCCAAGAAAAAAAGAAGAATTAAAGAGAAAGACAGGATAAGGAAGAAGAAAGCTTCTGATTTAAAGCAAGTGTCTGCATCCAACATACATGTAAATGATATGAATGTTGAAAGGTCAGCTATTTCACAAGGCTATACACCATCAGCAGCTAGGAAGGCTGTATATCGTGCCAAAGAAAAACTCCCAAAAGATCCAGAGAAATTTGCCACAGTGTTAAAAGGACTGATTGCATCAACAACACCAAAAAAGAGGAAAGCTTTAGAGGCAGAAGTTCAGACACCTACAAAAAAAAGAAAGATAGAATTTTTAGAGAAATCTGTTCGGTCATTTAAAGAACTTTATAACAATCTGAAAAAATCTAGAAAGCAGGAGGACACAAATAAAAGGAAACTCTTAGCACACTCCTTTTCAACACTGAGAAAGAAGAGAATGTTGAAGAGAGCATCAAAGGAAATAGGTATTCGCTACAACTCCTTGAGAAAGTGGTCATTATAAATTGAAAATGGATCTAGAGCAAAGAGGTCAGATGCTGTAAGTGACTATGAATTGAAAACAGTGAGAGATTTTTATGTTAAACCAGCAGTTTCAGTAATTCATGCTGGCAAATAAACAGTTTATAAGAAATCCATGGTACAAAAGCACACTTTAAATGTACCTTTGAGAGAAGCTTACACACAATTTAAAACTGAAAATCCCAACTGTACAATAAGTTTCAGTAAATTTGCTGCACTGAAACCGGCATACGTAGAAAGTTCCACCAAAAGGAAGTATAGAGGGTGTTTGTGTGAAAAATGCACAAATATAGAGCTGCAGCTAAGGGTTTTTAATGCAAAAAACTCCAAGGACAATCAAATTAAAGACAAATATGAAGCAAGCCGTTTGACATTGTGTGCATATGCGAAAGGGGATCATCCAGACATGAGTTGTTTGAGAAGGACTTGCCAAAAATGTGGAACAAAAAAAATGAAGGAATTTATCAAAGGTACATGCTTTGACAAAACAGAAGCTGTTTGGTATCAGTGGGAAACCAAGAAACTAGTAAATGAGAAGACAAATACTGAGTGTAGTAGAAAAATGCTAGTTCAGCATGTTGGATCTACAGATAGTTTATTACAAAGTTTCATAAAGAATCTAGAGGAATTTTCCATGCATTTATTTGTCGCACACTGGCAGTACGAACAGTTGGAGAAAGCAAAGAAATGTATAGTCGAAGACCAGATTGTTTGTATCATGGACTTCGCTGAAAATCTATCATTGAGGAATCAAGATGAATGTCAGTCTGCTCATTGGTACTCACAACAGATAACTATTCATCCTGTAGTTTGTTACTACACCACACCACCTTGCATAGATCTAAACAGAAATAAAACATTGCTAACACATGAAATTGTATTCATTTCAAATGATCTGAATCATGACTGCCACATGGTGGAACATTGTGTGAAAGAAACAATTAGGTTGGTTAACCAGATCAGTGATACAAAAGTTAAAAGTATGGTCCAATTTTCGGACGGCTGTTCCGCTCAGTACAAATCCAAGATACCATTTTACGATGTAAGTTCTGGAGAATTTGACCACAATGTTCAAGTAGAAAGACATTTTTTTGGCACTGGTCATGGTAAAGGACCGGCAGATGGTTGCTCGGGGGTTGTTAAAGCTTCTCTAACGAGGGCAATGAAAGCTGGAACAGTCCTCAATTCTGCGAGAGATGTTTTTAATTTTTGCAATGAAAAACTTGCAAAAAACACAGAATACTTCCATCGCTCATTCATTTTTATAGATTCAGATGTTGTCAACCGTGATAGACCTCCAAGGTCGTCTTTAGAAACAGTCAAAGGAACACGGAAATTACATGCTATCAAAGGAATAAGCCCAGGGATCATATCTGTGAAAGAGTTTTCCTGTTTCTGCAGTTTTTGTTTAGATGGAGGTGAATGCCAGAATGTAACTGTGGTGGGAAAATGGGAAACCAAGCATCTGCAGAAAAAATCGTCAAAAACCAAAGGCCAAAAAAAAGAAACAAAGAATTTTAAGAAAGGGAATGAACAAGTAAAACTAGATCAGGAAGAAGAGAAAAATGAACAATCTAGAAGTTCAAAGGTCTGCAATGCAGTGGTACGTGATCAAACACCAGAACAGGTAAATGCTGATCATGACAGTAGTTCAAAAGGGGCAAGTTCTTGTCATCTAGATTTTGATAAGATACTAGATAAATTTTCTAAATGTAAAAGCTACAAACAGTTGACCACGGAAGCAAAACATCTTGATTGCTTAGACAAAATTGACATTGATGTTAACAATTTAAGCATTGCAAAAATGGAGAAATCAATTGATGCTGATGCACTGAAACTAATGCCAGTTATTGACAATGAATTGCCAGTGTTTCCAGTAGTTATAGAAGCTGATGGGAACTGCTTGCCGAGAAGTGGGAGTGTTCTTGCCTTTGGAAATGAAGAAAGGCATGCAGAAATTCGAGTGAGAATTGTTCTTGAGCTGATAAAAAATGAAGAAGGATATCTATCATTAAAACATCTGGCAGCTGAGAAGGAACGAACCAGAATTGTTAGTGCATACACAATGTTTTCAGATTTCTACACACCAGGCAAAAGAATTACATCATCTCTTACTCAAGAAATTTTAAGAAAGGAAATCTTGGCTATAACGAAGAGAAATTCTTACATGGGAATATGGCAGATTTGTGCTCTGGCGTCTGTATTGAACATTCCAATATTTTCAGTTTATCCAAAAAGAGGGTCGCCAGAAGTAAGAAAAGATTTGCATCGACTCATTCCTTCTCTTTCTTGTCAGGAGAAAGATGCACATTTGTACATAATGTGGACAAGTACAAGAAATGATATGACAGTAGAACACTGGATACCTAATCATTTTGTTCCGCTTTTACCCCTGGAAACTCCTGGAGAAATGAATGATATTTTGTTTATATTGGATGATGGTTTGGCCACAACACAAAGTGATTCTGAGACTGTTTTTGACCTTGATATGAATGACTTGTTGGCGGCCAGTGAGACAACAATTATGACAAATGCAAATGTAGAATCATTGACAGTATTGCAACCAGTTAAGTCTGTAGTTGAAACAGAAGAGAAAGAGTTTGAAATGAATACAAGAGGTAAAGAAGAGGGTACAACTAATACAACAGGAACAATAGATGAGAAAGTAGAGTCCACAGTTGAACCAATAGGAACAGTAGATGAGACAGTCGAGTCCACAGTTGATACAGTAGATGAGACAATAGGGTGCACAGTTGATACAATAGGAACAGTAGATGAGACAGTAGAGTCCACAGTTGATGCAGTGGGAACAGCAGATGAAACAGTTGGGTCCACAGTTGATGCAGTAGATGAGACAGTAGAGTCCACAGTTGAAACAATAGGAACAGTAGATGAGACAGTAGAGTCCACAGTTGATACAGTAGGAACAGTAGATGAGACAGTAGAGTCCACAGTTGATACAGTAGGAACAGTAGATGAGACAGAAAAGTCCACAGATGAAACAATAGGGACAGTAGATGAGACAGTAGAGTCCACAGTTTATAGAGCCGTAACAGTAGATGAGAGAGTAGAGTTCACATTTGATACAGTAGGAACAGTAGATGAGACAGTAGAGTCCACAGTTGAAACAATAGGAACAGTAGATGAGACAGTAGAGTCCACAGTTGATACAGTGGGAACAGTAGATGAGACAGTAGAGTCCACAGTTGAAACAATAGGGACAGTAGATGAGACAGTAGAGTCGTCAGTTGATACATTGGGAACAGCAGATGAAACAGTTGAGTCCACAGTTTATAGACCAGGAACAGTAGATAAGACAGTAGAGTCCACAGTTGATACAGTAGGAACAGTAGATGAGACAGTAGAGTCCACAGTTGATACATTGGGAACAGCAGATGAGATAGTTGAGTACACAGTTTATAGACCAGGAACAGTAGATGAGACAGAAGAAGCCACAGTTGATCAAGCAGAAACAGCGGATGAGACAGTAGAGTCCGCAGTTTATAGACCAGGAACAGTAGATGAGACAGAAGAATGCACAGTTGATACAATAGATGAGACAGTAGAGTCCACAGTTGATACAGTGGGAACAGCAGATGAAACAGTTGGGTCCACAGTTGATATAGCAGGAACAGTAGTTGAGGCAGAAGAGTCTGTAGTAGAGTCTATACTTAATGCAGCAGGGCAGATAGATGAGACAGTAGAGTCTGCAGTTGATACAGTGGGAACAGCATATGAAACAGTTGGGTCCACAGTTGATAGACCAGGAACAGAAGATGAGACAGTAGAGTCCACAGTTGATAGAGCAGGAACAGTGGATGAGACAGTAGAGTCCACAGTTGATACAGTAGGAACATCAGATGAGACAGTAGAGTCCACAGTTGATACAGCAGAACAATAGATGAGACAGTAGTTGATGCAGTGGGAACAGCAGATGAGACAGTAGAGTCCACCATTGATACAGTAGGAAAAGTAGATGAGACAGTGGAGTCCACAGTTGATGCAGTGGGAACAGCAGATGAGACAGTAGAGTCCACCGTTGATACAGTAGGAAAAGTAGATGAGACAGTGGAGTCCACAGTTGATGCAGTGGGAACAGCAGATGAGACAGTAGTTGATGCAGTGGGAACAGCAGATGAGACAGTAGTTGATGCAGTGGGAACAGCAGATGAGACAGTAGAGTCTGTAGTTGATGCAGTGGGAACAGCAGATGAGACAGTAGTCTGTAGTTGATGCACTGGGAACAGCAGATGAGACAGTAGAGTCCACAGTTGATACAGTAGGAAAAGTAGATGAGACAGTGGAGTCCACAGTTGATGCAGTGGGAACAGCAGATGAGACAGTAGAGTCCACCATTGATACAGTAGGAAAAGTAGATGAGACAGTGGAGTCCAGTTGATGCAGTGGGAACAGCAGATGAGACAGTAGAGTCATTAGTTGATGCAGTGGGAACAGCAGATGAGACAGTAGAGTCTGTAGTTGATGCAGTGGGAACAGCAGATGAAACAGTAGTTGATGCACTGGGAACAGCAGATGAGACAGTAGAGTCCACAGTTGATACAGTAGGAAAAGTAGATGAGACAGTGGAGTCCACAGTTGATGCAGTGGGAACAGCAGATGAGACAGTAGAGTCCACCGTTGATACAGTAGGAAAAGTAGATGAGACAGTGGAGTCCAGTTGATGCAGTGGGAACAGCAGATGAGACAGTAGAGTCAGTAGTTGATGCAGTGGGAACAGCAGATGAGACAGTAGAGTCTGTAGTTGATGCAGTGGGAACAGCAGATGAAACAGTAGTTGATGCACTGGGAACAGCAGATAAGACAGTAGAGTCCACAGTTGATACAGTAGGAAAAGTAGATGAGACAGTGGAGTCCACAGTTGATGCAGTGGGAACAGCAGATGAGACAGTAGTTGATGCAGTGGGAACAGCAGATGAGACAGTAGAGTCAGTAGTTGATGCAGTGGGAACAGTAGATGAGACAGTAGAGTCCACAGTTGATACAGTGGGAACAGTAGATGAGACAGTAGAGTCCACAGTTGAAACGATAGGGACAGTAGAGTCCACAGTTGAAACAATAGGGACAGTAGATGAGACAGTAGAGTCGTCAGTTGATACATTGGGAACAGCAGATGAAACAGTTGAGTCCACAGTTTATAGACCAGGAACAGTAGATAAGACAGTAGAGTCCACAGTTGATACAGTAGGAACAGTAGATGAGACAGTAGAGTCCACAGTTGATACATTGGGAACAGCAGATGAGATAGTTGAGTACACAGTTTATAGACCAGGAACAGTAGATGAGACAGAAGAAGCCACAGTTGATCAAGCAGAAACAGCGGATGAGACAGTAGAGTCCGCAGTTTATAGACCAGGAACAGTAGATGAGACAGAAGAATGCACAGTTGATACAATAGATGAGACAGTAGAGTCCACAGTTGATACAGTGGGAACAGCAGATGAAACAGTTGGGTCCACAGTTGATATAGCAGGAACAGTAGTTGAGGCAGAAGAGTCTGTAGTAGAGTCTATACTTAATGCAGCAGGGCAGATAGATGAGACAGTAGAGTCTGCAGTTGATACAGTGGGAACAGCATATGAAACAGTTGGGTCCACAGTTGATAGACCAGGAACAGAAGATGAGACAGTAGAGTCCACAGTTGATAGAGCAGGAACAGTGGATGAGACAGTAGAGTCCACAGTTGATACAGTAGGAACATCAGATGAGACAGTAGAGTCCACAGTTGATACAGCAGGAACAATAGATGAGACAGTAGTTGATGCAGTGGGAACAGCAGATGAGACAGTAGAGTCCACCGTTGATACAGTAGGAAAAGTAGATGAGACAGTGGAGTCCACAGTTGATGCAGTGGGAACAGCAGATGAGACAGTAGAGTCCACCGTTGATACAGTAGGAAAAGTAGATGAGACAGTGGAGTCCACAGTTGATGCAGTGGGAACAGCAGATGAGACAGTAGAGTCCACCGTTGATACAGTAGGAAAAGTAGATGAGACAGTGGAGTCCACAGTTGATGCAGTGGGAACAGCAGATGAGACAGTGGAGTCCACAGTTGATGCAGTGGGAACAGCAGATGAGACAGTAGAGTCAGTAGTTGATGCAGTGGGAACAGCAGATGAGACAGTAGAGTCTGTAGTTGATGCAGTGGGAACAGCAGATGAGACGGTAGAGTCTGTAGTTGATGCACTGGGAACAGCAGATGAGACAGTAGAGTCCACAGTTGATACAGTAGGAAAAGTAGATGAGACAGTGGAGTCCACAGTTGATGCAGTGGGAACAGCAGATGAGACAGTCGAGTCCACCGTTGATACAGTAGGAAAAGTAGATGAGACAGTGGAGTCCAGTTGATGCAGTGGGAACAGCAGATGAGACAGTAGAGTCAGTAGTTGATGCAGTTGGAACAGCAGATGAGACAGTAGAGTCTGTAGTTGATGCACTGGGAACAGCAGATGAGACAGTAGAGTCCACAGTTGATACAGTAGGAACAGTAGATGAGACAGTGGAGTCCACAGTTGATGCAATGGGAACAGTAGATAAGACAGTAGAGTCCACAGTTGATACAGTAGGAACATTAGATGAGACAGTGGAGACAGCAGAGGCCATGCAGTTCGATGATCAACAGCCTGAAAATCTGTTAGAAGGTAATACAGTAGATAGCTCTTAATTGCATAATCTTGTAAGAAGAAATCATGCAGGTAAAAAAGGAATGGCTTGATTCCATATACCCTTATCACTGGTGGGTGTAATAACTCAATACACAAACTATGATTTGATGACTTAAATGTGTAAATTTTCAACATCTGAAAGAAACCTTTTATACCAAAAACATGGAATATGATTTTGAATTTTCTAAAAAGCATGATTTGAAAATAAAATAATTTAATTAAAAGGAATTTCATTACTATTCAATATGCTATTAGCAGGGGTTGTATAGGAAATGGACTTCTGCTGCAAAATTCTATGCTAATAACATGAGTTTTCTTTTAACAGGTATGTAATTTTAAGTGGAATGTATATTTTATTTGAATTTTGTAGGTTTAATGAAAAAGGGTCACACCCTACACCTGCAAGTCTTGAGAGAAGGGACTGTTAACAGGACAGAAAGGTATTTTTGCACTGATACATTGTACTGTGTATGAGGAATCACCAGTTTATAATGATACATTTGTATTATCTGTTTCAAGCTTTGTTAAGAAAAACTTAACACAGTTGATATGTACATGTATTTTCTGTTTCTTCAACTGTCATTTGGTTGGTGATTTGCTTACATTATCTGCATTCGTCCAAAAAGAGACTTGTCAAATTATCAAGTTACAGTTATTCAGTGAAAAAGTCTTCAACTTTTGATGGTTTATGTGTGCATTTATTTGTTTCTTGAGCATAAAATGAAGTTTCATTCCACTTAAAGATCATGAATATGTTTAAATTCATATGTGAACAGCTTTTGGTTTGTTCCAGTTCAGAATTTATTATTTAATCAATTATTTTGTCAAGGGTTAGTTGTAAAGATAAAGACTGAATGAGATAGAAATATTGAATATAAATAAGATTGTGAGATTTTCCTTTTTTTAAGCCCTGAACATAACAGAGTAAAGGTAAAATATTGCTTCTGTTATTGTAATTTTTTGCTTTATCGAGCCTGTTTGAAAAATTTAGTTCAACTGTTGCAGTTACTGTCATTGTATAAATTAATGTTGCAGTTACTTTTTGTTGTTAAATTTAAGAAGTAAATTGTTTGTCTTTTCTTTGATCTGTCCTGACTGATAGTCTCAATATCACCGTACAGGCTGTGGTACTTGAAATTATCAAGTTATGTACATGGCATAAGTTGTCGAGGCATGATCTACTTTTTAGATTACGAAGGAAATTCAGTAGAACTATTTTTGGCTTATCTTAAGACTTTTATGAAGGGAGCAAATACATGTTATTCGACAAAATTTACTATTTTTACTATTGACTAAGTTGAAGTGGAGCCACTAGGCATTCTGCCCACTTTTGTAGGGAATCAAAACCTGGTACACTGTCCATTCGTTGTTATATTGTTCTTCTTATTTAAACTTTCCCATACTGCAGTTGTAGGATGTTGAAGCAGTTTAGATAAAAAAAAATAGATAATTAAACATTTTCAAGTACACAGACAAACTTCATTTGTTTTTATTTAGCTGACAACGAGTGATGAAATTTTAAAGTCACTTTTTAAAATGGTGCCAGTTAATCCCAAATTCCCATTATTTCATTCCAGAGTTCCAGTGGCTGCATAGAAAAGGGTATGTTTGTCGGCATTAAACTCCAGTCAGAAGGAAGAAAACCACATCGCATCTTTATGTATATTGCAAAGGTTAGTATCATATGAAATATTAGCATAAATGATTTAATTGGAGATCAATTTAATCTTTTTAAAAACTAGGAAGTTGACAAACATTGTGGCAAGGTCCTGGACATAAAAAAATGAAATTAAATAAAATTATGTTCATAGTATATGTTTACCAAGTACTAGAACTCAAATTATATTTATGCCATAAAATAAGAAAACATGCTGCTTTTCAGTTTAAGTGACTCTTATTTGCAGATCTGTACATGCAATCAACTTGCATGATTAAAAGTTGTTCTTTTTTGTCAGCACAGTTCTACTGATAAGAAGAAATTTCATTTGAAATGTTATTGTTTGTTTGCACTCTTTTTTTCGTTTGAGCGTCACTGATGAGTCTTTCAGACAACACTGACAACTGGTATGCAAAATTATAGCCTTGATATTTTTTTTACTGTAATTTACCTGAACCAAGTATTTAATTCAATTATATTGTTTTCAGGTGATAACTATTGAAGGGGAAGACATCCATGTCCGATATTTAAAGCTAGTAAGAGAGAAGTACATCATGACAGAGGAATCAGATGTTATAGGAGGAGATGATATTGAATTTGTGACAAAACCTATTCTTGAAAACCCTGCATCAAAATCAAGAAGAGAGAAATTTACCTTTAACATAAACAAAACTGACGATCGTTTCCGAAATGTCGTTTTTGCTTAAAATTTATTAATTAAACTGTTGTAGTTCAGATTAATTCATATTCATATTTGGTTCCTCATATTTTAGTCCGTAGACGTTTAAGTCAAATGTGTCATCGCCTTGGTGGTGTTGTGTCACTGCATCAGTATTGTAATGGTTAGTGTGCTTGCCTGGTGTGTGGGAAATTGGGGTTTGATTCCCTGTTGGGTCAAACCAAAGACTTTCAATTGGTATTTGCTGCTTCTCCACCAAGCATGCAGCATTAACCAGTAACAGCAAAGACCAGTTGGTTCGGAGTCAGTATAATGGGTCTTGGTAGGGTGACATGTCTTCCTGCAGTTGGTTACATCAGTGTGCTAGCAGTATAAAAAATCTGGCTTGGTGTGTCGTTCTAGTACAAAGCAAGATTCATTTCATATCATCAAATATAACTTGTTCTCACCATAATATAGCTGAAAAAAAATTAATCACTTTGCTTTGAACATCAATCATCCATATATCTAAAGTGTTACTTTCATTCTTCCATACTTTGTATGTGATGCTGGTCATATCTGAAGTAGGAATGCTAAAATAGGAGATTACATATTAAGTGAGAGTTGCTTAATTGGATATATATATGCACATATATCTTCAAAACATAAGCATAGGAACAATGGTTTTATAGGTCTTATGAATTTACAGCTAGTCAATATTCTGGACTATATGAGCATTTGAAACCTATGAAAATGGACTGTATAAGTTTATTTATGGTGCTTAGTGCTTATGTCGTCTAGCAGTATTTGAATGTTTTTCTAGTGTTCTCACAACATTGAATAGATAACGTCTTTGTTTTCACAACATTTAATGTATTGCGTCTTTGTTCTCACAACATTTAATGTATTCCGTCTTTGTTCTCACAACATTTAATTTTTTCCGTCTTTTGTTCTCATTACATTTATTCATTCTGTCTTTTGTTCTTGCAACACATTTTTGCTACTTTTAATTTTGCTGTTAAAATTTTTTGACATTTAATATAGGCTAAAATTTGACTGTACTGTTGATTGAATTGGATTTCGCAGGTAGGTTAAGGCTGTTCCTTGAAAATACATTGATTATAACATACAAAAAATATTGACTTTTAAAGTCTTTAAAATCTATTTAAATACATTAGAATCATAAACATAAGCGATATGTATTTATTTCTTATGTCCCGAAGATCAAACTTCTACTTTCGTTTTATTGTTATATTTAGGCAGTGCTCGATCACGTGACTTTTATCCCCCCTTAATGTCCTTAATGAAAAACTGAAAAGTTCTAGCGTTTGCCGAGACATGATATGTTTCTTGTTTATATTAATCGATAGATATTTTTTGTCTCTTTTAGGAAAGTGCTATGCCAAGAGTGAAAATACCGAATATATGTTTTAATTAATAGACAAATGCTGCAATTCATGGAAAGTAGGACGTTGATCCCACTTTGAATGCATCGTTTTTCTATTTGAATGCGATATGATGTTCGGCATAGCAGAAAACATAAATTACAGTTATATTGGAGTTTGTCCATATTCGACTTCATTTAATCAGAGGAGTGGACACGCTAGAACTTTTCGTTTGAAGTTAACGTCTGTAGCCTCGATTATACAAAATGGCGAAACGCCCAATACTGTAAAGCGCACCAAAGACTTGACGTCGGACTAAGGGGAAACAACCATGCATAAGTTTTTTGGCGCTGGAATTTGAAAATTATTTATCGCATACTAAATATGGTTATAAAATAAAATTAATGAATATTTTTATGAGTTCTAAATGTAATATTTGCTTTAATCGAAGAAATTTTAAAAGTCAACAATCCATGTATATTATACCTATTGACGATTGCATAAAAAAAAGGGGGGAGGGGCACATTGCCGATAAAATTAAAATAGAGTGCACATCCTATACAAAAGAATGTTGATAGATATTTCATACTGAGTTGATAACTTTTCTTCTTTCATAAGTTAAACTTGCTAAATTAAAAACTAAAAATATTTTTATATAAAGCATGTCAATTATGTTCCTTCTTTTTATCCAAGAGAAAATAATATTGTATCACCTAAAAAAAACTTTGCTAACAATTAATACCAGGATAAGGCTTGTAAAAATCAGGAAAAAAATACTAGACAGCTGTTTTAATTTTTTCTGCACATATTTTTATTTTTTGGGGGGGGAGGCACAAAAAAAAAATAGAAAAAAAATTCTCTTTTTACTTTGAGTGTTTTACAGTGATTTCTATCCTAATTCATCAATATAATTTCCTTTGTTGCTGTTTGTTTTTATTGGAATTTTTTGGAGGGAACTTGTTCTTCATTCTCTGCAGACTTCCTTCACTTGCTGGATTCCTCAAGAAGAATCTGATTTGAAGCTATTGAAAGACTGTTTTTCTTACCATTTCACATTTACTACTCAGCCAACTTAACTATTTGTTGCCAAGATCCACCTATTCAATTTAAAAGAAGGCAAAATTTATCTGAAACATCTCATATGAGTCAAATTATGAAATATATATAAATACCAATGTGATCCTGTGAGCAAAGGCGACAAAGGATCAGTATGTATACGTCTGAATGCAAATATTTCGTCGAATACAATCTTGAATTATTTTAACCAATCTCAACATGAATTTCTGTAATTTTGCAAAAGTTATCATATCCAGGGCAACAAAAGACAAGACATCAATAGATATATTTAATAATGGATCTGACAAAAAAAATGACAAAAAACTAGCATTATACAACACATGTCTATCATTTGCTGACAGATATGATAATTATCAAATTTTTATGGACAAATATAACAAAATGCATCTGATTTCAAAACATTCTTCAAAAAAGTTCCAAATCTACAAAAGTATGTGTATGAAAATAAATACGGTGCAGAATCCACAAGAACACCAAAACAGATTCTACGACTCCATAATGTATGCTTCAAGTTTTCCATCTTGTCAAAAACCCTCTTTAGCAATCCACACAAGTTCCCTCCAAAAAAATTTTCAGTAGTCATTATCACAGTCTTGTAACTCATTTACCGGAGACACTCCGTGTTTTAAATACTAAATCCATCCTAACTGAACAGGAAGAAAGATCTTTTGGAGAACTCCGAGTTATAGCTGAACGGACCACAAACAGAAAACCTGGTCAGATCATTCAAAATCTAATGATACGTTTCCATGCACAACAAAATACAGAAAATCGATTTGATTCATTTAAACAACAGGATTCAATGATCAGCAAACAAGCTCATTTTCTGCCTAAACGAACCCGGACGATCATTACAAAAAATTTCATCCAAAATCATTCGTATCTTCTTCAATGTCATCTCTCGAGAATTGCAGATTTTCTACTGCCTGGAATAAATGTATGGTGGCAGTTTGAAAATGATGATCTTGTTTTCTTTGATGGTTAAGATGACCCAAACTTTAAAGACGAAGGGGCACTACCAGAACACTTCCGATTCAAATCTGTAAAAGAAGAGTGTCATCATGTGAAAAATATATGGGATGAGTGCGTCACCAAGGTAAAAGCATAGACACTTCTCCTGCCAATAAGTAGATTAAAGACCTACAATGAAAATGGAAAAGCGTCTTGGTTTTACCTTGAAGAGAAAAAAGACAACCAGGGTCAAAGTATGTTGAACAAAACTACTTACTGTATGATGAAATAACTTGCATTCCATTGTTTTAAAGACCCTTATAGGCCGTACAAAATTACTTATAGACTTGAATGAAGAAAAGAGCTATCATCTTAATATAAAAAATAAATTTTAACAAAAATTTCAATTACACATCAAATCATGAAGTTATATAAATTAAGGTCTGTCATTTCACATACATGTATTCACTTACCAGTAAAATTTATCTGTAATAATTTACTAAAGTCAACCAGTTGCGATAGAATTCTTTTCCAAGCTGCATCATTTATCTGTAAATATACAATATTTTTCTTAAAAATTGATCTACTCAACAAAATACATATATTTACTTAGCTTTCAATCATGTAGAGTTACTTCCCTTGACATTTTATAAATTTCTTGAAAACATGACATTTTAAAGATTAAAATAACACTTTTTTCGTGCCCATAATTACAATAATCAGCATCCAAGAATTTTATAATAGCCAAAATTGACAAATTACAACATAAAATAACCTTTGTCAATTTTGGCTATTATAAAATTTTTGGATCCTGATTATTGTATTGTTATTTTACTTCAAAGTTTATACATGTATACACATGAATCTGGTGTAAAATCAACACTTTACACCTTTTTAGATTAACTGATGTATTTCGAAATTATTGTGACTTTTAAATGCAGAGTAACCACCAAATTGTTCAGCACAAATATTTTTTTTCACATCATAATAAAAAAAAAAAATGCAAAAATGATAAATCCAATATCTGAAACTGAGACTTCAGCATTTTCTGACCAGGTTTGCTTAAGTCATACAATTAAAATCTATTAGAGAATCAATTTATTTCTTTAATTCAGCAGGGAATTCAAAGTAGCCAAATTTCGTATAATTAGTATTTCAAAAGGAATTTCATATGCCAGGTATTAGTTACAGTCCATAGACTTTTGTAGTAACTACAGCCAAAGTTTTCTAACACACTGTGCATTATATATGTGTAATAAAATTAGGTTTTTCTTTTCACCGTTTTCATCTATTTTTTTATATATATCATTTTTTCTCAAAAGTAAGGAATGTATGGCCATGGGTTCATTTATAATCACGAGCTTAAGGACAAACATTGAAACATTTATTGTTGATTTATAAATTCATTTTAGAAAATAATATTTACTATTGAGGTCGGGGTTGAGGTAAATTAGTGATGTGATAGTGTATATAAAACTATGAGTATGAGTACAAGAATAAGAATATAATTTTATTTCCAATCAAGGGCCCAATAGGGACAAAATATTTCAATGATTAAGAAGAATAAGTATTGTCATAAGCCAGACAAGGGTATATCCTATTTATATCATTCACTCTGAAAATTGTAAAAGGAAGGTTTTGATAAATTTAGGAAGGGGTCTTTCATGAATAGCACCTTGTGTGATAAACTATGATAAATGCAGGATATCTGGTTACCTTTTATGGCATATATATAATGATATAAATAGATATACCGACTACAGTTGATGCATCTCTGATGTATATATATAATTATAAGCCTGATAGTGGTATATCTGTTTTACATCATGCATTCTTTGAAAAGTGCAAAATTGGAAAGGGGAGATCTTTGCAAATTTCAGCTTATATTTTTAACAAACTAGGAAAGTTAATTAAATGTCCATTACAACTTGGAACAGAAAACATTGAGAGTACTAACATATATAAATATCTAGGTATCACATTTACATCAAGTGGAAAATTTAAGCAATGTAAAGATGAATTATATAAAAAATCTCTTAAGGCCTGTTTTAAATTGCAGCGTTGTTTGTCTTCATCAAATCCAAGTGTCTCAACTTTATTAAACCTATATGACCACACAATAAAGCCTATTGTATTGTATGGTAGTGAAATTTGGGGCGTGTTTTCCCCTGAATCTTCTGCTTGCAAGAAAAATAATGATTATATATTGGAAAAGGTATTGTCAGGTGATATTTCTGAGAAATCACAAATAAAATTTTTGAAATATGTCCTTGGTGTTAATAAAAAATCCAGTAATATAGCAATTATGTCTGAGCTTGGCAGAATCCCTGTATATTTTACTATTATTTTGTCAATGTTGAAATATTATCATAGACTAGAAAATTTAAAGGAAGGTCTATTGTATGATGCCTATATATGTAACAGGCAATTGCATTCTTGTAAAGTTAATACATGGTATTCTAGTATTATGTTCATATTGAAAGAGATAGATTTAGCAATATCAAATTTAAAGGAACTAAAATTAGGTCGTTTATGCAAAATTGTTAAAAATAAACTATCAAAAAGTTTCCTCAATTTTTGGGATGGCTTTAGAGAAAGTAGTTTAAATTCTGACAAAGGGAAATTATGAACATATATATACTTCACTGTCAAAAGATGTTTTGAAAGAGAGAAATATCTTGATTTAAATGATTTTAAAATTAGACAATCAATTTGTAAAATTAGAGTTAGTGCTCATTGTTTAAAAATAGAAACTGATATATGCTAAAAATTATATTGAACGTTCACAAAGACTATGTACTAAGTGCATACTCAGAGAGGTTGAATACGAGGAACACTTTTTAGCTCAATGTCCATTGTATGAAAATGAAAGAAAAGTATTTTATGAAAATATATCTTTATTTTGTAATAATTTTGGGAACTTGAATAAAACAGCAAAGTTTATTTGGCTATTGACTAATGAAAATATTAATGTCCTAAAAACATTGGGTATATAAATTTATAAATAAGTGTTTAGAAATAAGAAATTCTAAATAATAACATGCAAATATTTTAACTGATATATTATGATAATATAGATATTGTGTATATAGTATGGCTCTGACCTGACTGCGGTTATTGTGCGTTTAAATATATACATAAGTATATGTATGTAAACTGTATATGTACCTCCAATGATATAAATCATTTGTATTTGATTGCTTGCTCTTAATGGGCCCTTAATTGGAAATAAAATTCTTATTCTTATTCTATTCTATGGTAATGGTAGGAATGCAGAATATCTGGTTTCATTTTCTGTCAGCTTGGAATAAATAAGTTTGTTCTCTTCATCAATCAATCAATGAATATAATAAAAAAAAGAAAAAAAACTTTATCCAAATCTTAAAACAACCAATGGAAGAATCATAATGACCTGAATTTTGTTAGTGTCAGCGACAGTGATGAGGTAACACCCCCCCCCCCCCCCCCCCCTTTTAGGAATCCCACAGTGCATGAACTTCAAAAACAGATATACAACTATATTTTTTTTAATTTTTGGGACTTTACTTGTAAACTGAACTTGCTTAGGGTGATGCGGGTAATGCATAATCCATGTACATTAAGAAGAAAGCTCAATATTGACACACGTGTTCCCACGTGGACGGTCACGGTAGGCAGATTCAACAATTCAAGGGTAGTTTTGAATAATGTTTGACAAATTTTACCTGATAAAAGATGTATATAAATATCATCCTGGCACCAATTAGATCAATCAAACATCTTAGCAGGAGAGCAAAATCTCTAAATCCCATTCAGCTACTCGTCATCATAGCAGGTGCTTCTAATATATTTCCAAGCTTCTCAACGAATTAGTTTTTCCATATAAGGAAATTAAACCCCGCCTCCCCATTTTGTCGCCTGATTTTATTTTCTGTACATTGTGGCTTTTATTGACAGCATATTGGATACTTTCCCATTGAAATTGGTATATATAATTCAGGTTCATCATATGATATCAAAAGTCACGCAAAAATAACCGTTCAATAAATAATATCGTAAATGTTCACGCTTCCAAAACAGAAGACGCCGACATTGTCGTCACGCCATTACTAATAAATATTCATAAGCGCACCAAGAGTTACCTCCCCATTGAAAAACAGCCTTAACATTCCTGCGTTTCTTTCCAAACAATATAAATGAACTTGTCAGGACTGCCGGATTAATGGATTTCTCTGCCTTCTTTTCTGTCCCTGTTCATACAACATATTTCACAATTTCACCTGAAACTTGAGTTAAGCTTTACAGTTACATAAAATAAAATTTGCTATTATAATTTGATTAAAATGAGGTCCTATTAAATTCTCACCTGCTAGAGGAGAGTGGATAGAATTGTATAAAATCCACACATTTGTCCGTCCTTGTTCGTCCAACTTTTTCATAGGACCACCCAAAAAATTCAAGATAATTTGAAAAATATGCCCTATTTTATCTTTCTAATATTTTTTTCTGAAAATTTAACATTTAAGCTACATTTTTAGAACGATACAGAGACAAAATTAATAACTTCAAAATTCAGTTAGGTTGTCCCATGCTTTATGGCACTATACCAAAGAAAGACCCTTATGTTAAATTGTTACAAATTCACCAATTTATTCAGTTGTTTTAAAATAAATATATAAATAATTTTTAATTTCTCTTTTGTGTGATTTGATGAACATGTTATAATTGATATTGGTTATCATATACTTGTATACTAATACATGAAATGCACCATCCTTGTATGACTTATATGCCTTTAATATTAACATCACCAAGAAACACACCATGAAAATATCCATATGTATATTCATTACTTGGGTTGCAAGTATATCAATATCTAAAGTCATCACTTGGCTGTCTGTTAATGTCCAGGATACATTTACAGCTGCTTGTGAAGACAAATACCTGTAATTATGTATCTGTCATCACCCTCTCCCAACTATACTGTTTACTGGGATAGGGGGGTGAAGCTTTTGTAAATATGTTCTATGGGGGGGGGGGGGGTCATTATGAGGTTCATAAGAATGATTGGGGGGTTGCCAACAAAACTTTTTTGTGTGAAAAATTTGAACCGACCCCCTTAGCTGATAAATAATGACCATTCCCTAATATTTTTTTTTTATGTCGTTTGAGCTACAAAGCGATCTCGTCACAGTTGAATTCTAAATTTCATGATTCTGCAGTATACAAATACAAATATTTATTAGCACAAACTCATCAACATGAAATGGTTAAGACTCGTGGCGTATTAGTTACATAATAGATCATACATAATAACTGTTGCAAACAATGACTATATTAATATGTAAATGTATGATTGACCTCTTTGCCAATAAGGGAGATCAAGATCATAGAGTCGTCCACTATGGCAAGCCGAAGTGGACAAAAATAGGTATTTTCTAATATTAGAAAATGAATTTGTAATATTAGAAATTCAATTTCTAATATTACTTATTCAATTTCTAATATTACTAATTTAATTTCTAATATTACTAATTCAATTTCTAATATTACTAATTCATTTTCTAATATTACATATTTGGTGGATTTTGTAATATTATTAAATGATTTTGTAATATTAGAAATTCATTTTCTAATATTACTTATTCAATTTCTAATATTACAAATTCAATTTCTAATATTACTAATTCAATTTCAAATATTACTAATTCAATTTCAAATATTAGAAATTCCTCGATGATTTCTAATATTAGAAAATGAATTCATAATATTACAAAATCTTCTTTCTATAATTTAAGATAATTTGTAATATTAGAAAAGATGGCGACTGTTTTAAGAATTACTCATAAATGATTTCTCCCTAAACATTTTTGTTAAAAATGTCAGCACAGTGCAAAAGTGACCTCAATCAAATACTCTTAAGAATTTAGGCTGCTGCTATTGCCGAAAATCACCAAGACTTGGAAAGATGTCTAGCTGAAGGGGAAAGAAAACTTCGAGAAAGTGAAAATATACTAGACGAAGAAACCTTTTCTAGTATAGAAACGTCTCTAGCATCAATGTCGACCATACTTGATCAACAAAAAGAAACAGAAGCAGGTGTATTTAGATTTCGAGCCGAAAAAAATACAACAGGTACAAATTTTACATATTTGTGTATTCAAAGGGGAATATCCACAAACACATATTCATTAAAGATAACATACAAAGGGGGATAAGCGTGGACCCTGTATTTTCAGTGGTTGTGTTGTGTCTCTTTATTGTTTTTGTTGTTTCTTTCAATGTTAAATTTCTTGTTTATTTTGGGATTTGTGGTGATTGTTATTTAATTGAAGAAAGCAGAAAAGATATATGTGATTATATAATTAGTGATAAGCCGTATCCCAAAATTAAACATATTTATAAAAAAAAATTTTCTAAATCTATTCATGAAAGTTATAAAAATAAAATGATAGACAAGATTTCAAAGATTACGGACAGCTCAAAACTATATTTATACAGTAAACTGAAGAATGAGATTAAACTTGAAAAATATTTAATACATGAAAAAAAATTTAAAAACCACCAAAATTTAACTAAACTGCGAACCAGTGATCATTGTTTACTTATAGAAACGGGTCGATACAAAAATATACCTCGCCATCAAAGACTTTGTTCCACTTGCAATGTGGTAGAAGATGAGTCTCATTTTATACTTTACTGTCAAACTAATAGAAATTTGCGAGTTAATCTGTATGCGCAAATAGAATTATGTTCAGCATCTTTTTCATCTTTAACTTAGATTAACTTAGACTTTAGCTTTCATTGTTGATAAGTTAAGAAAAGAAAGTTCCAACAAAATGGCAAAATTATAGAATTTTCATAGGCTTTGATAAGTACAAATCTGTTTCAGATGGGGATTTGTGACACGCGGCTGCATCGATGGGTTCAGCAGATTAATAACGTTTTTAAAGTGCAGCGATAATAACACGTCCTCAACTGTTCTTCATGAATTTGTCAAGGCCTCTGCTTCATTTGGGTTACCTTCTAGAGTGCGCTCTGATCATGGGATGGAAAACACAAAAGTTGCCTTGTTTTTGAACCTTCTTAGAGATCGACCAAGTCATATAGCAGGGAAATCAACACATAACCAAAGGATCGAGAGGCTTTGGAGGGACATGCACTACCAAGTTACATCGAGGTATCATCATGAATTTTATACCTTAGAAGAAGATTACAACTTTGAAGACCCTATCCAAAGAAAAGCGCTCCATTATGTTTATTTGCCAGCTATTAACAAGGATTTGCAAGTTTTCCGTAAAGCTTGGAATTCACATAAACTAAGATCACAGAAGCATAGATCACCTCATCAAATATGGCTATCTGGGATGTTGGACAATATTGGAAGAAATTACACTTCAACTGAAGAGCTATTTGGCCATCCTCAAGACCTTGGTGAGAGACTTCATACAACAGGGTTCATACACATTTTTTACCACAAAATTCAAGGACTTTAAAGGACCAATTTCCAAATTTTCAAGGACCAGAAATCAACTGATATGGACAATTTAAATCCATATGGTTATGACCTATTTGCAATTGTAAGTAGCCATACATCCGAGAATTTACATTTCCCAGGCATGTCATCAACGTTCTTTCGAACTACTTTCAGTTTCAGTTTGTTCACTATGACAAGAATTCATCGGCAAAATAATTTAATCAAGTGAATGAAAGATGTTTTATTAGTTAAAGTTAATTTAAGTTACCAAAAAATCAATCTGGATCGTTTAATTACTAAAATTTTTACGCAAAGTCAGATTTATTTCTTGACCGCATCACAGAAATTACTACGCACCGGTTTCACAGAAAAGTAGCTATCTTTAGAAAAGGGAAAATACGCGAAACTTATATAAAGTCTTGACAAAAATAAACGTGAGACCGAGTGATCTGAAAACGAATTAAAACACTTTTATGACAGAAAATTTAACCAATTTTTTTGATTCTTCAAAAACACAGTTTTTCAAGGAGTTTCAAGTAACTCCTTTGAATTTCAAGTACTTTCAAGGCCTTAATTTTCAATTTCAAGTACTTTCCAGGTTTTCAAGCACCTGTGCGAACCCTGATACAAGTTTAGCTAGATTTGGCATAACACTTAAGGATATTGGTGTAACAGAACCAGTATCAAACCATATTCACCAGACATACATCTCCTTACAAACAACAAAGAAAAACTAAAAAAATGCATTGAAGCTTTGAAGGATCTTTCTTCTTAAAGACATAAATCATCCTAAAGGTGATTCTTTATGAATGAGCTGCAATCATTTCCGGAATCTCCATTGAAGCCACTCAGCTAATTTATGACAAAATTAAACATTCTTTCTTGCAACTGGTCTTATCTATTTAGCTGCTTATTTGTTGAATACATGTATTTTCATTTTACACATTTGTTAAAAGACACCAGTGCTGATACTATCAATACAATATATATACTAGTAAAATTTGTAGAATATTGATACCTTGAGTACTACATCCATAAGGTCCTCTATAAAACTATGTTTTGCTGTGGCGGCCTTTTTAGTTTGAGTTAACAACAGTATAACCTTTATTGCAAACATCAACCCATTTGGTTAAATTGGCAATAAATATTGTGTCAACATTCAGTAAACATATGAACACAAACACATGACAGACAAAAATACATTAAACCAGAGGCTCCCAGGAGCCTGAATCGCTCACCTGAACACAATGTAAACCCTTAACCAGAGTTGTTTCTAACAAGATTATTTAATGATTTTCACCATATAATCCTACATTAAACTATGTCTTGTCATAGAAATAGTTCTGAAAGTGGACCACCTAAGGACTACTGCTTCCAAGTGGTTTCAGATGTTGAACTAAGTTAAGCTATGGCAGCCATTTTGAATCTCAGACAGGGTCATCAGACACATGGACAATACCAATCAACTATTTTTTTTAACATAATTGAAGTAGAATGTATACAAGTAGTAAATATCAAGAGTTTCCAGATTGATATAAATTAAATTTACCGCTGACAATTATTTGGGAAAAAGTTGTTGGTCAGCAAAATGCCTCCACCTAGTTAGTTTTGTATCTTCTACCTGTTATTTAAATTATAGAAGATAATTGATTCTGATGCAGAACATGGATGACACCAAATGCAGTTGTATATGTGGAGAAATTCAGTATTGGGCACAGAGCTGTGACAACATGGGGAAAAATATATGGGTTCAAATAATAACAGAATGTATGTATTCTTGAAGAAAAATATCCATTTTTTTTCAGAAAACATACCTATTAGATAGTCGATGGAGTATTCTATCCAAAACTTCTTTGTTGCGTTCATAACATAGTGTCTCAAAGTCAGCTTTTTAATGACTCCAGTGTATTTCAATAATGAAATTAATAGTAACAATAATCCAAAAGTGAAACATAAGTTAAATAAAACACATATTAGAATTTTATAAAATATATGACATATTTAAGAAACAAACATTATGAGGACACCGTTACATACAGAACGCAACAAACATTATACATTTTTAATACATATTGTCGAAATTATATTACCCTGGTTTCAATCTTAATGAAAAGTAAACTTATTATTTACCCATTAAGTACTCTTTCAAGTATCTTGTATACTTCTCTTTACGGTGTATCGAAGGAATGAGTCAAATGTTGTGTAAGTAACAAGGACACCAGCAGAGGGACTACCAATTTTCTGTGTATAAAAATGTACTAAAAGTCGATTTTCGTATTTAGATCGACATTAGCAAGGAGTTAAACTGATACTAGGGGCCGTCCTGAACTTACTCTGATATATGTGAAACTATTCATAGTTGAAAATGCATAATGACTTCGAGATGAAGAACAACAATAAAAAGGTTGTTCCATGGTTTTTCAACCATGTTTTAATTGAAATTTTGTCTCATGTACATTTACTCTCTCTCTCTCTTTCCTTTATTTTTCATTTGTATAAAACAAGTGTAGCAAACCGATAGTAGGGATCAAAATAGTGAACATCAAAATAACAATATTTAATTGCTTTCACTCAATTTTAATTTAAATTCTCCATGGCTTCGATTCTGTTCTGTTCTGCTAACATGGCTAAAACTCCTCTAAAAAATAAAAAAAAATACAACATGATTATTAAGTTTAGGAGAAGGAAAAAGGGTTAAAAATAATATTTTCTCATGGTTTTAACATCTAGGGAAGTAATCCTTGCATGGACATCTGTATAAAGAACAGATCATTTAAGGTCGCATGTGTAGTTTACAATTATTTTAAATTCCATCTTCATTTTCTGAAAGGGAACTATCAGACACTTAAAATTAACTTTCAGTGTTCAGTGTGGACATTAAATCTAGTATGTATGTTTATACAATACATTAGAAAGTTCAAGAATTCAAGAATTAATAATCTATTGAACAGTGTAATTACTTACAAGAACTACAGTACCAGAAATATTCACTATAAACATTCATTTGGTAACCCCTTAAGCACATCTGATGGTTCACGTCATTTGTTTTTCACACTAAAATTTGTTAACTTGTTCAAATATAGAGTACATGTATGAATATAAACTGTATGTATGATGCATAATTTTTTTTTTATCAAAACCACACCTGAAAACTTGTATAAAATCCTGCTTCCACACATAACAATATATGGGGAAGTAATCCTGGAGTGGACAACAGTGTGTTGCATTTCATTCAATGTCCACATCCTCTTCTTCGATTTACTAAAAAACCTAACCCATGGCCAATCAACCACCTGTAATAAAAATAGTGCCAAATAAAATGAATAGCTCGTTAGTTTTACTTAACTTGTAATATATGTGATCTTGCCCTACAAATGTATTGACTCAAAAGATTATAAAATATCTAGTATAGCTAGTATAGCTAGTATCTTTATTCAGTATTTGTAAATAAAAATATATTTAAGCTTCCAAAATTTTTATTTATACCAAGTACTTATCAAAAGAACACTGATGGGAAATTAATCTATCCATATAATCCTTAAAATTACTTTGATATAAGATATTACTCATTAAGTGTTGTTCAAAACAAATGACACTACAATCATGATAAAATTTTGGTCATTATTACGAACGAAACGGAGAAATACAACTTTCCATTGCTCATGTCTCTTTAATCATTTTGAATTATATGATAATAATTTTCTTATACAAGCCGTCAAAATTCAGTATGGACAATTCATGGTCGAGTAAACTGACCTGCGCAAACACTACCTTGGAAATTGCATATGTCATGATGAAACAACCACTCACAAACGAGAGACAGTAACTTACCACGTCACGCTGAACTTGCACGAACATCCAATCAAATCATGTTTAACACGCACACCTCCCAGTTCAATGAATAGTAAACAATGAAACGTGTACGATAGTAAACAAAATAAATGATCGATATTAGATGCTTTATAAAAATATAATTGTAACATAAAGAAAGAATTCGCATCGTAGTAGTGTGCAAAAATATAAAAATTTATGTCATCAGTGAATTGATAGGAGCATCGAGGGTAATCAAGAGAAATATTTGATATTTTGATTATTTACAAATTTCTTACCATTTCCAAAACTTATTTCGGGTATTATTCCTAATCTTTCTACAAACTATGTGAATAAAATTTTATATTCAGCCAAACAAGACAATTACAATATACGTGTTTTTTTTTACGTATTCCACAAATATTTTTTCCTGAACCTTTCTTTCAACTTCTAACTTTAAATGCATAAACATAAGTCTATCTATCATTTTTTCATCATATACATGTATTTAAATTTCAAACATCTCTAAATATAAAGTGCACAAAACACGTTTAAATTGAGCACGCATTACGTCGTATGTTTAAAACTTGTGGATAGATTAACATGTTTTGTTTGACGTAACTTATAGCACGTGCTGTTTACTATTTTCTTCTCGTACGTAGTAAAACATTTTACAGGTGAGTAACCACATCTTGACAAAAGCGTGGATAGTAAAAGCGCGGGTACACAACAAGCCTTTTATGGTAATTGTTATTGCTCTCCACAACAAACAGAAAATCTCGTGCAAAAACGAACTGATTTCCATCACCTACATTTGAATATACCACCAAGGCGGTGCTTTGTAGCATTGTTTGGCACGATAATAATTCGTTTTTATTTTTATATCGCGATTTGTAAGTATTGATTATTTGATTGATTGAATTCGTATGCTGAACTTCTTACTTGATTAAAAGAAATAGTAAAAACTTGATTTCATTTATTTATACTTTGAATGCATGGGAATTTCCTTCATTTGCGCACATCAGTTGGAGCATTATGTATTACTCTTCCGAAGCGATTGGTCCGTCGTATTTGACGCCGTGCAGAGAGTTTGCGCAGGTCGGTGATTGGTTTTGAAATTGTGACGTACAATGTTTATGTCTTTTTCGAATGAGTTTTGTTTGCGCAGGTTCAGATGTTTGTCCATACTGAATTTTTACGGATTGTAAGATGAATTGGCTTACATTAAGCTTCCTACGATATAATGCTTTACCATCTACTTTTCGTAACAAAGGACGTGATTTTTGGGTTCAAAATTACGAACGCAACATAAACATGTCAACCAGAAACAACGGTTTTCTTCATATAAGGGACATGCACAATTAATTATGCAGAGGTTTTAAGGGTTGAACAGAAAATCATCGAACTGTCATAACAGTTGTGCATCATAAACATCAAACGTGGATGTGTTCGTAACACAAGACTACAACGGGACTTTAAGGCTTTGGAAAATGTTCGGTGACTACAATTAAGTTTTTATGACAATAACAGTCTAATAGCCATTTCTTTTAACACAAAACGCCGATACATGTGCTTACAAAGTGTCTTTCAATTATCTTTGTTCACAATTATCTTTAAAGTAAGAAAATCTGGTAAATCGTTCGTCACGGTCCACCATAATTGAGACAACACATTTTTGCGAACTACGTCACAGATTTCTGTAAAGGAACACGGTTTTGCGTGACGATTTGGAAATTCCCATTCTAACAATAGATTTTACTATATTTTCGCGGCGTCAAATAGATTGATCACTTCATAAACGACCAACGTTCTGTTCGTAATTTAATGACGACAAATTCTTTTTGCAACATAAAATCCCGATTTCTCATCAATTTTAAGGGACCACCTGTTCAGCTTTTCAAATATAACTCATTCCATAGTTACTTTTTAATATAAACACAAATAGAATTCACTGCCTGATCACGTTTCATCGTAAATGTATACAAATGATCGCCCCTTCCAATGGACACTACTGGTTACGTACAAAACGTAATACTGTTTGGACAAAATTAAAGTTTATTCCCACCCGATTTTTTTTAATGCACAGATAATTTACCATATTATCTGTCAAAAAACCCCAACTTTCACTATATTGAAATGGAACTATTTACCTTGTTAGAATGAATTATAACAACTTCAACTGAAAATGTCACAATTTCAATTGAAACTTTTGTGCAATTTTTGAAAAACAAAGATTGTTAGAAATTTGTTCTTTTTACCTTTTGTTTTATCAAGTTTATATCCTTGATGTATATATAATGTATTGCACACTTGATTACTATAAAAAAGGTAAAGCATGCAGTCAAAAAATCACTTTATTGACAACTGTCTCATTTTTCCTCATATATTCACAGTGTATTTTGAAACAGTAAACTTCCTTATCTTATTAAATGGTGACTTCTTTTTCTTTCTAACTTGACTGTGTATCTTCTGTGGTACTGTTTTATGTCATCTTGGGTAGAAAATTGCAACCAAACCAACCAGATAACAATACTATGTTGGGCCAACGTTGGGAAACTGTTGGCATCGTTGGTAGATGGTTGGCATGTCGGTGTTGGCCCAACGTTGGCCCAATGCATATTCACCAACTGTCATTTTGTCGTTGTTGGACCAACGTTGGCCCAACAATGGTCTTCCAACTGTTGTTTTGTCATTATTGGCCCAATGTTGGTCCAATGCTGATATACCAACTGTCATTTTCCAGGCAATGGCCCAACATTGGTCTAACAACATTCTGCCAACAGTTTTTTTTCGATGTTCATTGGGTACAGTTCATTGCTACTGAACGCATGCATTCATTTTTTCTTAACAGAGAAGTGTAATTTAAAAAAAAATAAAATAATTTGTGATGAACTAAGGTTGTATTCAATTTAAAGTTTGATAATTTCATAATTTTTGTATTTATGTAAACACGTAATGTTCTAAACTGTTTTTTTTTTAAATATCAAATATAGACGCTTTCCTTAGGCTGACTGATCTGCCCTAATTAACTATAATCCAAACGATCTTTTGTTTACACATATTTTATGAGTGATAAGGGTTTAACCCTCGTGGTGGCTGATGATGACGTGTATCAAATTTCCGAAGTATTTCGCGCCAGTCTTAGCATCCTTTGTCTCTGGAACTGCACAGTCGCCATTTTGAAGAATATAATCAGATAATTTAATTCGCTTAAAGACCGCATTTATACCAACAACATAAAGAAAATGTGAGTATAATTATGTTGCTTAATTAATTTTTACGAAAATTGCAGTTTTATATAGTAAATACTATATATTAAATCCTTGGTTTTACACGAATTTTGATATGCCCGAATGTTGTTGTTCCTCGGTTGCGACCGGAAATTATCGTTTTGCATATAGTCGTTTTTCAAGAGACATATGTATACAGTTGTATATGTTTCTGATTTTCGAGAAATTTAAAGAACAAACAGCTGAATTCTGATACTTTTGTAAACCCGCATTTTCAAAAATATAATTTTCGATCGTACTGATCGATAGGGCTACTGTTTGTGTTGTATTAAAAAATCATATTTTATTAGTAAAATTAATATGTGAGTTTTTGTTAAAATGTACTTTTTAATGTTACTATGCGCCCTCTATCACGACTGGATTATTCGGTTTAGGTTTAAACTGGCATCACGTGATATTGATCACATGACCTGAAAATGTCGGTTACTAAGACTGATCTCTCCTGCAGCAGCAGACACTATAGTCTGCCACTCAGTAGCAATAATGTTGGTATAATCTGACAGAGTGAGAAAATAATATCCAAACACCATGCATCAGCATTTAATGGTAAGGATGGGGAACTTAAAATTACTTATTTTAAAAAAAGGGGGGGGGGTATTTAATTTATTCGGCGTTACATGTAACATGGTTAGTTTCCGGCCAAACTAATCAATGGTTAGTTGGTTTAAGTTAACTGATATTCATTATCGGTAGTACATTTCATAATCAAACAAAAACAACCTTTATATTGTTTTTTGCAAGATCATGTAATAATTTTTACAGGAAGGCTATAATGTGATATCATGATGAAAGTAGCTATAGTATAGACCAATTTCCATTTCGACATTTTTACCGGAAGTTCTCTGTTCGATTGGAATTTGGTTATCAGATAAACAACAGGAGCAAGGGAAATTGGTCTGGTTCCTCGACCTCCACTTCTATTTGAAATGATGCTGTATGTTCTTAAAAATATAATTTGTGTCCCTAACTGTTACAATGTTCGTGTAAGGTCTCTACGTTTCTAACAAAATAGTATATTAATACAGCTATTTTAAAAGTTCACTCGGACTGCTCTTCATGAACAGATCTGAACAGGTAACCATTTTTACGCCCATTGACCTTTTATGACCTTGTTATAATGTATTATAAAAACAAACATCAGTTGTACCAAATTTATTATTCAAGATGGGCATTTTCGTCAGTGGTGCACAACCCATCAACTAAAATGGCTTCCATTACTAAAACTAGAACTTAATCAAACACAGGATTGTGACATATCAGAAGACTTAATCATTAAAAATTAAGACTTGAAAATAAAAGTTCTATTGAATTTTGTTGTAATAAGACCATTCAACTTTGCCGTTAGCATATTTTTCCCAGAATGGCCATTGTTACTAAAAATAGAAAATTTTAGGAAAAAATGATTAAAAAATTTTCTCTGATGAATCTACATGTACAAAGCCAATAACGACCAAAGTTAGCATGAAAGGTTCTTGGGCGACCGACCTCCTTCCAAAAGTTTGATGTCCCAGTAGAGTCCGACCCTTTAATCAAGATGGCACCATTACTAAAAAAAAGAACTCAGTTTAAATATTGGGTTGTGACCTACAGAAGACTCGAAATTAAAAGTTCTGTTCATGTACATTTGGACCGCCTCCGTGGCGTAATTGGTAGCGTGCTCGCCTGGAGTGCGGGAGATCGGGGGTTCGATCCCCGGTCGGGTCAAACCAAAGACCTTAATTAAAATTGGTACTTGTTGCTTCTCCGCTAAGCACGCAGCATTATGGAGATAGGGCAAGGACTGGTCGGCTCGGAGTCAGAATAATGTGTCCGAGTGGGGTGACATGTCTAACTGCGGATAGTCACTCCAGTGTGCTGGCACTATGAAAATCCAGCCCAGCGTGTTGGTCTAGTCCAAGGCAGACATAAGAAAGCTCGCATTACACGTTAGTCTTGTTCTCGCCATGATATAGCTGAAATATTGCTCACTTGGCGTTAAAAAACATACACTCACTCACGTACATTTGTAATTACAACATTTCAATCTAGCCATTACAATTTTTGATCCCAAGATAGGCCACTTTTGAATTTATGAAGCTAATTTGGACCAAATTGTGTCTAATCATTTGACCACTGACCAGGTTGGCCGCCATTACTAAAAATAAAACTTCCCTCCCGTTCAACCAACATCATAGACCACAGCAACCCAAAAAATCTTACTGGCAATTACTCATAGTACGGTATAGTCATTTTTACCAACTGGATCCATATACATGTATGATATAACAGTGAAACATATAAACCTTTACCAGTAAATGAGTTATGAGTGACATTAAATTAATGCTCTTGTTTTATGTGTTCAGATTTGAGTGTCATCATGGCAGTTTAAAAATGGGTCGTCACAATATTGAATGCAAAAGAGCATACAGAAAAAGGCAAAAACAACAAAAGAAAGAAAAGAAAAGACAACTAGCACTTCAAACTTTAAAGGAGAGTAGTTGTGATGAAATATTGAATAGCCAGCAAAAAAGTGAAAAAAATTCAGTTGTTTTTGGAAGTGAAAAAACAAATGAAAAATCAGAAAATACCTGCAGTGAAATAAGTTCATCAAATATCTTTGAAAATAATTCCTGTAGTTCTAAAGATAGTCAAAGTGAAGCAGCTTCAAAAGTTTCATCAACAGACGCTCTTATTTCTGAGATTAGAAAAGTAAAAGGAAAGCACCTTAGATACAATTTAGATGAAATTGAAAGAGACCCCTTGTATATAAAGTTTCAAGAGATGAATTTATTACAAAGACGGATTAATCGAATTAAAAAATCATTTTAACATTGAATTGTTAGGTAAGTCTTGTTACATTGTACGTTTTTTTAAAATTTTATTTATAATACAAAAAAATATTTAATTCAAAGATCCCTTTGCTTTATTGGGAGAAAGGTGATATCGATCCTTTTATCTCCTGAACAAAGAAGGGTGAAGTTAAATAAATCATCATAAATTTGATTAAAATCAGCTTTAAGTGATAAAATTATCCAATTATTAATTTTCAAATTAAGAATCTTTAGATTTTTTCTTTTCCTAAAATTTGTAGAAAGGAATAATTTTTAATTAAAAAAAAATAATGAACATGCTTTACCGATCCCTTTGCTCTACCGGGAGAAAGGTGATATTGATCCTTTTATCTCCTGAACAAAGAAGGGTGAAGTAAAATAAATCATCATAAATTTGATTAAAATCATCTTTAAGTGATAAAATTATCAGATTATTAATTTTCAAATTAAGAATCTTTTGATTTTTTCTTTTCCTAAAATTTGTAAAAAGGAATAATTTTTAATTGAAAAAATAATGAACATGCTTTACTGATCCCTTTGCTTTACCGGGAGAAAGGTGATATTGATCCTTTTATCTCCTGAACAAAGAAGGGTGAAGTAAAATAAATCATCATAAATTTGATTAAAATCAGCTTTAAGTGATAAAATTAAATCTTGTGCTTTTTCTTTTCCTAAAATTTGTAAAAGAAAATAATTTTTAATTAAAAAAATAATAAACATATGCTTTACCGATCCCTTTGCTTTACCGGGAGAAAGGTGATATTGATCCTTTTATCTCCTGAACAAAGAAGGGTGAAGTAAAATAAATCATCATAAATTTGATTAAAATCAGCTTTAAGTGATAAAATTATCAGATAATGATTATTTATTTTCAAATTAAAAATCTTTTGCTTTTTCTTTTCCTAAAATTTGTAAAAGAAAATAATTTTTAATTAAAAAAATAATAACCATATGCTTTACCGATCCCTTTGCTTTACCAGGAGAAAGGTGATATTGATCCTTTTATCTCCTGAACAAAGAAGGGTGAAGTTAAATAATAATATATTTGATTAAAACGAGCTTTAATTGATAAAGTTATCAGATTATTCATTTTCAAATTGAAACTTATTTGATTTTTTGATTTTCCTGTAGCAATTGCGAAGTCTACAAACTATCCAATAACCTCCTGTCACACGGTATTTCATTTTCAAAGGATGATTTATTTCATTTTACTCTAACAAAACAGTTAATGTTATATCATAATCAATATACCGATGAACATGTATATATAATACTGAGCACATTGATTCATTGGAACTGTTTTTGCCCCCTGTTGTAATATAGTCCGTGTGGTGACCTTCTAGCGTTTTTATCCTGACAACTTTTTAAGAAGTCAGGATAGTCTGTTCGCTCTGTCGGTGTTGCGTCTGTGTCATCTTTCATGTGCATATAGTAGGAAAGTATTATTTAGTATGCAGGACCCTTTGGGGATGACAATTGGATTGATAGAAAAGTATGTCACTGTGACTTACATAAGGGGTCAATTTTAAATTTTAAGTTGAGGTTGGGTTGTAATATATCAAATTACTCATAATGAAAATTACTTTAACCAAATGTGAAAAAATGTGTTAAAAAGGTCACTGTGACCTACTTACAATGTGAGGGGTCAAAAGGGGGTCAATTTTTAATTTTAAGGTACATTTGTAAGATAGGGTTGTAATATATTAAATTACTGGTAATGAAGAGTAAACATTTGTTTTTATTTATTTTTTTATACCGTAGTCTTTAAGGTGGATTTCATGTTTGAAATAATATAAAAAAAAATATATTTAAATTTCAGTTATTGAATATACACTGTTACATGTAATAATAGAAAATGTCATACTGGACTAAGCGAAGACGAGTGGGCAGAAATGTAAACAAACATATTGCTGAAATAGAAAATGAGAATTTAGAAAGTGAATCTAATGTTGAAATACCTCAGTCTGATGATGACAGTGATGATGATCAGCAGGTTTCTTCTGATAATTCACATATTTCAAATGATCATAATGTTGTATTTGAAGATGGAGATGAACTACCAATAAATGAAAATGATATTTGTGATATTGAAGCCGAATGCAATTCTTCATATTATCTTCTTAGCGATTCGGAAGAGGAGTCGAAAGATAGCGATAATAATGAAGGAATTAGAGAACAGTTGGCAAATTGGGCTGTTGAATGTGATATCCCAAATGTATCGCTTGCAAAACTTCTTTTAATTTTGAGACCTTGTATAAAGGATCTACCAAAAGATCCAAGAACACTGCTTGGAACTAAAATTTCTTATGAAATCGAAAACAAATGTGGTGGACAGTATTATCATTTTGGATTAAAATCTGGAATTCAAGATGTTTTATCTGCACAACCTGACATTTTGGATGTTGATATATCTGTAAAAATTCAGTTGAATATGGATGGCCTTCCTTTGTTTAAAAGCTCAAGTGGACAATTTTGGCCAATACTTGGAAGAATAGAAAATATAGGAAAAGGGGAACCATTTATTATAGGGCTATTCTATGGCAATTCTAAACCTTCAGATGTTTCAAATTATCTCAGTGCATTAATTGAAGAAGTAAATGAACTTAAAATGCAAGGTATACACTATATGGAGCAAAATTTTAACATTATACTGTCCTCTATAATCTGTGATTCTCCGGCACGAGCCTTTATTAAAAATGTAAAACAATATTCTGGATATCATGGATGTGATAAATGCATTCAAAATGGGATCTGGTTAGGCAAAATAACTTACCCAGAAGTCAATTCACCTGTAAGATCAGACTTGGACTTCACTAATATGACTTATGAAGATCATCATAAGGGTCCATCACCTATGGAAGGCATAGTTGGGATGGTTTCTCAGTTTCCTATCGACTACATGCACTTAGTTTGTCTTGGAGTTGTTAAACGTTTAATACTTTCATGGCTGAAAGGAAACTTGAAATTTAGATTGGGTGGAACTATTAAAAACCAAATCTCCAGCTCATTGTACAGTTTACGTAGTTATATCCCTAGTGAATTTGCAAGGAAGCCAAGGGGCTTTTCAGAAATAGACAGATGGAAAGCAACAGAATTTCGTCAGTTTTTGCTTTACACTGGTCCAGTTGTCTTAGGCCAGTATATACATGAGATAATGTACAAAAATTTTATGCTTTTATCTGCTATACAGTATTCTGCATCTATCATTATTTATTAATCCGTACAGGGGAGATTATTTAGTAGTAGAGTTTAAAGAGGAGGAAGTAGCCGTGATACCAAAAAATTGGCTTAAAGGAAAGAATGCTTGTATGTGGCCAACATGGAAGTCGGGGACACGAATTCAAACCAGACGATGACAATTTTAAGACATATGAATTGGCAAGGACCATGTATCAGACAGGTAAAATTTGTATAGACAAATAAATAAATATTTATATTGCCATTCGATATCAAGAATATATAATCCATAAGTACTATTATTTATTTCCTTCATAATGTAACCAAAAGTAAGCATGTAGTATATTCCCATATTACTTCAAAATCGTGACGTCATCAATGACGAAAAAACCCTTTTTTCTCATTTTTGAAGGTCTGCTATACAATAAAAGGGTTATTGCATGAATATTGGTGAATATTATTCCTTGCAGAATATCAATTGCACCCACAAACTCGTGCAATATAATATTCTGTTAGGGACAATATTCACCAATATTCATGCAATAACCCTATAGTAATAGGGATCGATATCCAGCATACAAGTACCTCCTCATTTTAAGCTGTCATATGAAATAATGCGTAACTTGGCATTGAGATACTACATTAAAGGGGTCTGGCAAAAAGAAGGGCACAACTCATTGTACACTGTATCTTTAAAAAAGGTCCACAACTCCACAACACTGTTAGTGATGCTATTAAAATAATAATAAAGACACACTTATGTGGCAAGTACGATATAATCAGAACCACCGTTTTTAATTATTAAGGTGGCTCGGGCCTATTCGAAGTTTCTATCAGAAGTGCCGTATTTTTTGTTATTTTAATCTTTACAGAGAGTGAATCAAATTGGTCGAAAAAAAATATGGGGTCCCCGACCATTTAAGCTCAAAATTTTACTTTTAAACAGGTAATATCAAAAAAACTGTCTGTGACACTTGGTCCAAAACTGTAATATAAAAAGCTGAAATATAGCTTCAAAGAATAAGCAAATAAAAAATATAGGTCACCGATAAGGAAAAAAAAATATTTAGCCTTAAAACCCAAAATTTTGGCGGGAAAATGGTGAAATTGGGTGAAATGTCATTTTGAGCCTTTCACAGATACCCATAGTGAGAAATAATATGATACCTAATAAACATATCATATCACATAGCAAAAGATAACTTTTTATTTAAAAAATGGCTGCTATTGCATATTGGTTACCATGGAAACCAGTAGTTGAAGCATGAAATTGTTATTTTTATAAATGATAAAATATGATAAGAGGCCTTAAATGGCACCTGAAATAACCAAATAGGTAAAATTATAGTAGATTTAACTGTGTGCTGACAGCGTATATCAAACCAAATAGACTGACATAAGTTGAAAACTTTTCTAAGTTCAGAAAGGTCAAGTGTGATGGCACGTGCGTCGAAGTATATAAATTCTAAATTAACATATTTGGCAAAATGGCTTATAAGTCTCAAAATTTAGGTAAAACTAATCAAAACTAAACTAAACTACTCCTGCTCAACCACAATTTATTATTTCATGAGAAATTATGCAGATTTATTTCTGTCTTCTAAATTATTCATGTTTAAAGGTGCCCTTCATAGCTTAGAACGATGTATTTGGTTTTGCTCCACATTGAAGGTAGTGCTGTTACTTATAACTGCTAGCGCCAACACCATCTTATCTCTGAGGGGCCTCGGTGGCCAAGTGATCTAAGATCTTCTACTGTGTGTAATCACTAGCCAGTCAACACTGAGGTTGTGAGTTCAAACCCTGCGCGTCCAAGTGCAATCGACTCTGAATAGACTAGGATTGTCAGTTTTTACTATCGAAGGTTGGTGCTTTTCTCCGGGTACTCCGGCTTCCTCCATTGATAAAAACTGGCCACAACGAAATAGCCCAAAAGTGGTGCTAAAATGCCAACAATCAATCAATCAATCTTATCTTTGAATGTAAGTTGTTTCTTCATTATGTATCATGTTTTCTAAATGGTGTTGTATTTGTTTAGTGTTGAAGGTATTAAATTATAATGTCCATTTCTTTGATTGACTTGAATTCATACCACGCTTTGGAAATGGTTTGGTTTTTGTTTTGTGTTGAAGGTAAACATTTATAATGTCCATAATTTGGTTGATTGGTTATCATACCAAGTTTTCGGAAAGGTGTTGTTTTTGTTAAGTGTTGAAGGTAAACATTTATAATGTCCATACTTTGGTTGATTGGTACAAATGTAATCATAAGTTTTCCAATGGTGTTGTTTTTGTTTCGTGTTGAAGGTAAAACTTTATGAGCAAGTTTTCTGAATGGTGTATCTTTGGTTGACTTGTAAACATACCACACCAGAATTTCAAAGAATTTATATCAAACTCATGTAAGATCATCGGAAAACAAGTAATGGATCATCCATGGAACATTTTTTGCATTATTTCACCCAAAAAAAAACATATAAAGAAAAATACTGCATTAAAAAATATTTTAATTTCAAATGATATTTACATTTCCAGAGGCAGATTTATATGGGATTTTTTTTATGTTTGTAGGGATGTTTGGGTGAAATTTGGTCGCAGGCATCTAATTAATTTACTTCCGAAAGAACCAAAAAATGAAAGAGTCAACAACCAAACCAAAAAATGACTACTATTTTAAGCTTTTAAAAAATCAGAGGTTTCTCTCCCCCAATTTTTTTTTATACAATTATATATATACATATAATAAATTTGAATTTTCTAAACATCTTCAACAAGAACCCATAAAAAAATAAGTAATAAAAATCTATCATCAGAGGCTTACACATAAATGTGTTTTATATTACTAAAAGCAAGTTTGTGAGAATATTTACATGGTAATTCTTTCATTTTTAGCTTTGATTTTTTTTACTTTCATTTAAAAAGTATGTATAAATCAAGTCAAACTATACTTTATACAAAATTAACTATAACCTTTAGCACATACATTATAGTATCAAGGGTAGATAATACATCATCTAAAAAAACATTAACAGTTTTCTGTTAGTATTTATAATAATTGGACATATATAAAATCTTTCTTTAATTACAAAATTCAGCACTCATTTTGGAAAAAACTAGCCAAACCATTTACAAACCGATGAACTCTTTCAAACAAATATCTGTTTTAATTTGTAAATTGTGCTATTCTTTTTATGTTTGTACATGCATTCTTAAATTAAGGTGGCTGGGGTGTCTTCCTCTATCTTGGATTTTGAAGTAGCAGATAACAATCGGTCAAGATCATTAATGAAATGTGCAAATTTTGAGAGGAGTATGTAATTCATCTTTAAGACTTTTAATGATAATATAGAAAATTATTTGTTTTATTATGTTTATGGCTGTATTTTCTAAAAAAAACACAATATTTTCGTTTTATTAATTTTTTTCAACTTTGCAAAATGAGGGGAGATAACCCAGATAAAGAAAGTTTATTATAGAAAGAGTTGTGAATTTTCCTAATTTTATAAATAGCAAGAAAACAAGTTTGGTGACCTATTTTTTTTCTTTTTCTAACCTGAAAGCATGTAATGAGAGCTATCTTCTCACATTTTATTTTAAAATTCTATGTTGTATTTTTCTTTTATCACACAAAATTAGATTTTCCATGCGTAATCTATACAAAATCTGACAAGTTTGAACAACCTGAAGCGTGAAAAAATTTCAGTGACCCACACTTTTTATTATATTTTTGAAAAAAGTATGAAAAAAACTTCATTTTGACAATTGATTAAAAAAGTCTATGGATTTTAATTAAGACCCATCCCCCAGCTACCGTAAGTTATGAAGTGCATGACCTTAATCCTGCTTGTTCTCAGACAGGAATTCAAAAATTCTGTTGATGATTTTCTTGCAACTTGTCACTCTCACATTACCCTGTTCTGTCTTCTCAGACAATAATGACTTCAGTCCTGCTAAGCCCTTTCTATTTACAGCAGTTCTCAAATGACAAAGTTTTAGATTTGACTTGGCTGCTTTCAAAGCCATAGCTTTTGACAGGATTTTTTTTTTGAATTACAGTTGAAAATGTTGTCAAATTACACTGATATAAAAAGCACAAATATGGATACATACATGGAAATGATAAATCTTGTACATATAAATTAAAATCACACTTTGTTAAAATCAATTTGTTCAGAATGGCGGTATCATCAATTGCATTGTGTGCCTCATAAGTTTCTCCCAAAAGTTCATGAACAAGATTGGTTTGACTGTAAGATTTGAGACCAGGGTTGACTTGTTTAAATAAATCTAAGGAATCAACAAAACAGTGTACATAAGAACAAAATTCATTCCACATCATATGGGATTTCAGACTGTTGTAAAGGACATGACAGTCAAACCGCTTAATATTATGACCAACAAGAATTGGCTTTTTTTCAAAAGTTGACAAATATATAATAAAGTCATTCAAAGCTTGAAACTGGCTTTTGTGCATAACTCTTTCTTTGTTGTAAAACATTTGGTTTCCTTCAACAGTTATCCCTGTAATTGCAGATGCTTCAGGAGACATGGGTTTGTTAGGAATGACATAAGTGTTGAATTTCTTTACTTCTGAGCATGCAGCAATCTGGACAATATCTGATGTTCTGCCTGTAAAAATTAGGAATAACAAAGTTTTTAAGTGTACATTTGAATTAATAACATGTACAAATATCATAATCATGACTTTTGGGCAAAAAACATTTTACAGGAAAATATGACAATTACAAATTATTATGTTCTGTTTCCTAACTTTGAACATTTTTTTTGTCATGACATTTTTGTACATAACTTCATAAGCACTACCTGTAATAATCATAACAAGATACAGCAACAGAGAAAATGATATTGTCTTACTTCTGATTATTGAAAGTGAAGTGACATTTTTAAGCCTGTATATGTACATGAATAAGGTATTTTAAAAAAAACAAACAATGAAACATATAATGTTGTTATGTTTACTAATAATATAAAATTGTATAGACAAACAAACTGTTCAGTACATACTAAGACTTGTAGTTTCCAGATCAAACACAACTAGAGGGGATAATCTCATGTCACCTTCTATTCTGATATTCAATGGCTCTGGTATTTCTTCTTCTACATCATTATCAAGACTTATTGCTACAATGTATAGTAAAAATTTAATACATGTAAAAGTTTTGAGTTTCCAATTCTTCAGAAATACATATAGCAGTATAGGAAAGAGGAAATAATTATATATGTATTTTATATTTTATGGCTGTATTTTACAAAAAAACAATATTTTCTTTGATATTTTTTTTCAAACTTTGCAACATAAGGAAAGATAACTCAAATAAAGTAACTTTAAGTTAGATAAATTATCTTTTATGTTAGAATGTGTTATGAATTTCCCTATTATATTATACATGTATAATGCAATTATATGTAGGAAGAAAACGAGTCTGGTTACCCAATTTTTTCTTTTTCTAATCATAAAGCATATCATTAAAGCAAAGAGTGATCTTCTCATATCTTATCTTAAAATTCTATGATGTAGTTTTATTTTTATTACACAAAATTGGATTTTCCATTCATAATCTATACAAAATTGGACAAATTTGCACAACTTGTAATGGGGAAAAAACTGGTGACCCACTTTTAAAATTTTAGGAAAAGCACAATATAAACTACATTTTGACAAGTTATTAAAAAATTCTATGTAATTTGATTTAGAATCCCCCCCCCATCTATCTTTATCAGCATTTATCGGTTAAAGATTTAGTTCGATTTTAAATCTGCTTCTTATATGTTGATTTCATACATACCATTACATTACATAATTGCTTTACATTAATAGTAGAAATATATCGTCAGTTAAAAAATAAATTTTAAATTTGACAATTATAAACTGTTTCGTCCCTGCCAAGGGTACTCATCAGGTGGCTTTATATATACATGTACAAATAGTTGGACATGTATATATGTTGGCTGTCACGACAGTTTTCAAAATACTACAGTAGTCCTATGTTGAAACTGAACTTTTTGCTGTCATCACTTAAATTCAATTGATAGACATTCACTCTCATCTTATTGCCAATCACATAACAAAATTTTTGTTTCATATTAAAGCAAACTATATAAAAACATAATATTATTACCTATTTCGGTTTCATATGTTTTTCCTTCTCTAAGTTCTTTTGAAACATTCTTGGCTAATCTCTTTTGTTTGAGTTTTATTCTGTTGGTCTTCCACTCCTTTGTTTTTGATTTTACTGATTTCCTGTCTCTCCTAATGTTTAATTTACCTGCTCTCTTCACTGTTTCGTTACCTGGAGACATACCAGCAGCTTCATTTACCTATCAGAACAAAAAATTTCAAAATACATGTGTGTTTTAGTGTATTTTGGGGATTTCTGCAATTTCTCTGCAAAATAAAATGCTCCGCTGGGCGCAGCTAGATACGACCGCAGATGTCGAACCCTGAATAGTTGGGGCAATTATGAACACAACATTCAAGCTTGATACAATACTGAATTTGGATTGTGAATAAATATTTGACACAGCATAGGTTTCTGACACAGAATGAATGTTGTCTAAGAACTTAAAAATTTTTAATTTACCTATTCAAACCATATCAGTATTATTTGTTTTTATATATAAATCAGAAATAACCAATTTAAAATTTAAAATTGGGCACACATATCAATTTCTTGCTATTGCGCAATACTGTGCAATTGAAAATTTCTTCAAATATTTGACACATAATAGGTTTCTGACACAGAACTGAAATCAAAGAACTTAAAATTGGACATATGATTTGAATTTATATTCAATTTTTTGCTTTTGTGTAATACAATATGCTGTGGAGAATTGCCCCCCCCCCAAAAAAAAATAATTTACCCCCTTTTTAGCTTTAATTTTGGACCCCGATTTGGACCAACTTGAAAACTCGGCCCATAATAAAAAAACTAAGTACATGTTTAGATTCAGCATATCAAAGAACCCCAAGAATTCAATTTTTGTTAAAATCGAACTAAGTTTAATTTTGGACCCTTTGGACCTTAATGTAGACCAATTTGAAAACGGGACCAAAAATTAAGAATCTAAATGCACGGTTAGATTCGGCATATCAAAGAACCCCAATAGTTCAATTTTCGATGAAATCAAACAAAGTTTAATTTTGGACCCCGATTTGGACCAACTTGAAAACTGGGCCCATAATAAAAAAACTAAGTACATGTTTAGATTCAGCATATCAAAGAACCCAAAGAATTCAATTTTTGTTAAAATCAAACTAAGTTTAATTTTGGACCCTTTGGACCGTAATGTAGACCAATTTGAAAACGGGACCAAAAATTAAGATCCTAAATGCACGGTTAGATTCGGCATATTAAAGAACCCCAATAGTTCAATTTTCGATGAAATCAAACAAAGTTTAATTTTGGACCCCGATTTGGACCAACTTGAAAACTGGGCCCATAATAAAAAAAATAAGTACATGTTTAGATTCAGTATATCAAAGAACCCAAAGAATTCAATTTTTGTTAAAATCAAACTAAGTTTAATTTTGGACCCTTTGGACCGTAATGTAGACCAATTTGAAAACGGGACCAAAAATTAAGATCCTAAATGCACGGTTAGATTCGGCATATCAAAGAACCCCAATAGTTAAATTTTCAATGAAATCAAACAAAGTTTAATTTTGGACCCTTTTGGCCCCTAATTCCTAAACTGTTGGGACCAAAACTCCAAAAATCAATCCCAACCTTCCTTTTGTGGTCATAAACCTTGTGTTTAAATTTCATAGATTTCTATTTACTTATACTAAAGTTATTGTGCAAAAACCAAGAAAAATGCTTATTTTGGCCCTTTTTTAGCCGCAGACGACGGACATACCAATATACGACCGCAAAAATTTTATAAAAAGTCCGCATCGTCTAATTGTTTCAAAAAGTGCTATTTTATGGAATTATTTTCTATTTTCTATTCTTATTATAACCATGATAACAGTTGTATATACAGAAACTAAAATTCATCAATTTTTCCATTTGAAAAGGGGCATTGCTCTATAACACAAAAATTCAAACTTGATCTGTATTTTGTTATACATTTGTAATAAGCACTGTAAAGTGTTGCAACCAAAATTCAAACTCGATCTGTCTTTTGTGGTAATTAGCATTGTGTATAAGTTTCATAACATTAAGTTGAGGCAAACTAAAGATGGAGAACAGAAACCAAGTTGGCAACTATGGGATATACGGACAGACGGAAGTACGGAGGTACAGACAGACAAGGGCAAAACTTAATGCCCCCTTCGCTATTGCGGGGGCATAGAAATCAACTTGGTGTGGCCTAATAAAAGGATAGGCACATAAATTTTGGTTAATTTTTTTCTCAAAGAATATTATATTTCTAGATATAAGTCACAAATACTCATGCCATATTATTAGTTAACTTATTTGGTTATCATAACCCAATAAGTTGACTAATAACATCATACCTTAGATATATATTCATAGCCTTCATTTTTTTGTAGCACCGCAGAGCAAACTCTATATCCTAAACTGGCGGAGCCAGAATAATGTAACCGTTTAGGAGCTTTTGATGCCACTGTGTTGTTGAAGCTCTCATTAGCTTGAGAGCTAGATAGTTTTGATAGTTGATTTGCCTTTGTCAGGAGTTTGTTCTGGAAGATTTTTTCTAAATCAGCTTTTAATTCTTTTGACGTTAAATCCTTTCCATATGGAAGGTTTAAGTGTTTGTAGGCATCTCCTTTTGTTAAGCCACCACACCAACTCTCATTACAAAATGTATGGTTACCAAACATGTGTTCAGTTATTGCTGTAAGTCCATTTTTGATACCGTCTTCTGAACCTTGATTCTGATCAATCATGTACGAAAAATTCTTCTGGATTGAGTCAACGACCTTCTGAGTAAACTCTTTGTGCTTTTTGGCATTTTTTAATTCATACAATTTACTATTCACATTTTTCTTAATATGATTTCTGTCACTTGTTTTTTCAATTTCCAAATGTGGCATTTGCTTTTTTATTTTTTCAAACCCTGTGGAGTCATCGTCTCCAGCAATTTCCGACACATTTATTTTCTTCACCACAACCAAATCCTTCACCATTTGAGCTACCATATCCGCTTCCATAGCTTTGGCGGAGCCACTCCAATTTTGTTTGCATTCATGAACTCTTGCGAAATCCCCTTTCTTTTTAGCAGATTCACATATTCTACAACTGGAAACCCTCTGTGCGTGATGAAGAATTTTCTTTGTTTTTTTACCGATGAGGGTTGCAACACCTTAAGAAAAATGCAAACATACAATTTATTTATTACAGAATTCCATATTTTCAACTGTTCAGGAGTTATGATCCTTGAAATATTGATGTATTTGTCTAGCCTGCTACTTTTGTCGCAAACAGCTCGACATATGGATAGTGATCAGGTGGAGGGGGCTAGACAGCAGTGTTAGCTAACTTCTCAAAAGCTTAATATTTTAGAAGGAAGAAGATCTGGATAATTCATACTTAGTATATAGATGCCTTATGTTACGAAGTTTCCGTCTGTCAAGTGTCAATTGTCCTTGACCTCATTTTCATGGTTCAGAAACTACTTGAAAAAAAGTTAAATTTTTTTGTTATGTTAATTTCTCTCTTATTATGAATAATAGGTTAACTATATTTGGTATGGGCATACCTTGCAAGGTCCTAATACCTGTCACAGTTTTCACTTGACCTCGACCTCATTTCAGGGATCAGTTTTGGTGGTCAAGTCCATATCTCAGATAATATAAGAAATAGGTCTAGTATATTTCATGTATGGCAAGATTGTTAGGTGTACATGTCCAAATGGCAGGTGTCGTCTGACCTTGACCTCATTTTCATGCATCAGTGGTTATAGTTAAGTTTTTCTTATACTGTATGCAATACATGTAGGTCTTCTATATTTGGTGTATGGAATGATTGTAAGGTGTTCATGTTCAACTGGTAGGTGTCATCTGACCTTGACCTCATTTTCATGGTTCAGTAGTCAAAGTTAAGTTATTGAATTTTTGTCTTTTTTTTCTAATACTGTATGCAATAGGTCAACTGTATTTGGTGTATGAAAATATTTTATGATGCACATGTAGGTCTGGCAGGTTTTATTTGACCTTGACCTCATTTTCATGGTTCATTGCTTATATAGTGTTAAATTTATGTGTTAGGTTCTGTTTTTCTTAACAATAAGCAATCGGTCAACTATATTTGTTGTATGGAAGGATTGTAAGCTGTATATGTCTGCATGGTATGGTTTATCTGACCTTGACCTCATTTTTGTGGTTCATTGGTCAATGTTTAGAAACAATAGGAAATACATGTAGGTCAACTATATTTAGTATATTGAATAATTGTAAGGTGTACATGTATTTCTCGTTTGGTTTATATGAGCTTCACCTCATTTTCTTGGATCATGTTAAGTTTACGTAATATTTGTAGAGAAGCTTTCTATTTAGGACTATCAACATAATATCAATGGTTAGTAAAGAAGGCGACATTTCAGCGTGTGCACTCTTGTTATACATGTACTAACAGATGTATACAAGAACTTGTTTACTGTCATACTGACAGCTCTTGTTTTCAATTATGGCAAAATATGCATTATTTTATTAAAATACTTTATAGGTTACCAGACAGACTATTGTATGATCTCCCAGATCCTTTCTTCTGCCAACATGTGTCAGTGGAAACACTAATCCCATTATCTAACCTATTCTCTTCAAGATCAGCATCTCCTTCATAATAAAAAGTCGGGAATTTTTTTTACTCGAAAGTGCATTTTATAAGTAGAAGCATAACTTTATTGGCATATATAAATGTACAATTCGTTTTAACTTAATATATACAAATAGATTTGTCGAGCCTGCGATTTCTACCAATCTTGAAATCCTATTTCTGCAAAAAATCTTCTGACTGGAACAAAAATCAACCTTGATTTGTAACTGGTCAAGGTAAAACTACATTTATATATCAAATATTAAAAGGATTTAGGGGTCACCATGGGCCCAGGCCTCCCTTTTGAAGGCAAAATTTTTTTGGTTATATAGGGAATCACTGAAGCATGACTAGAGCAGGCCCCCTCTTATGAAAATTTCTGGATCCTCAACTAATACCAGTATCTATTGGTTAATCATGATGAAAGTGCAGAAAACTATTATTTTTGTGAACTTTCTAATTCAAATAACCCCTGCAAAAAAATATCCAACCATATCAAAATTAAAACTTGATATACATGTATGTAACTTGTATTGGTTTAACTATTTACCAAATATTATATCAAAAAAAGTGTGAAAAGAATAATTTGCTGGACTGACAGATTGACAGAAGGAGTGAGAACATAAGGTCCCCTTCACTGACTTCAGCTTTTCTGGTTAATGATTATAGATCATTATAATAACTTACTGTATTTTAGGATGTATTGGAGATTTTTTAAGTTAAAGTGTTTGGCCTTTTATAGCATGCTGTTTGGTCACGGTGTGAACCAAGTCTCCACATTGAAAACCATACTTTGACCTATAATGGTTAACTTTTACAAATTATGACTTGGATGGAGAGTTGTCTCATAGGCACTCATACCACATCTTATATCTATTGATGTTATATAGTTACAAAACATAGTGATTGAGTGAAACAATCTGCTTTAAGTCTTTCAACATTAACTCAATCATTATTATTGAAGCAGACAAGAGTCTTGGAATTGCAATCTTTACATATATACACATAAAATTGAGAATGGAAATGGGGAATGTGTCAAAGAGACATCAACCCGACCAATGAGCAAACAACAGCCGAAGGCCACAGCACCAATGGGTATTCAATAAAGTGAGAAACTCCCTCACCCAGAGACGTGCTTCAGCTAGCCCCTAAATAAAAATATATACTAGTTAACATCTATTAGTTAACCAAACCTGCAGCACTGGGTTCACCAATAACCAATGATCCAATTGCCTCTTCTAACAGAAAATTGTTTTCTGATGTTTTTGCATTTTGTTCTATTATATGTCCAATTTCATTCTCCCTTCTTTTCAAACTTTTATGGTCAATGCAGTGAACGTTTATGGTAGACAGCAAGTTATTCAGTTGTGTTTCTCCAATTCCTGAATGAATCATGCCTACAGATCAAATATTTTTTTTTAAAAAAAGGAGGAAGAACATGTAACAGTATGATAAACTCATAAAGAGCCATAATTTAGCTCCTGGAATTTAAAAAAAGTAAAATTACTTATGTCATTCAAAACCTATTCTAATTAAATTATAGATTAATTAACAGAATACTAGTAACATAATAATATGGTCGTTAAGTTCCAATAAGTCACGGTGGTGAAAATGTTTTACACATATTGTTGATTTGTAAGATCTGTGAAAATTCATCTTGTACAGAAATGTTCAGTTGCAAAATAACTTTAATATGGTAAAGCTTTTGCTCCTTTTTCTACTTTTATGACAAGATCTCAAAATGAAGTGTGAAGCCTACATGTAGGCCTGATGCATTAAGAATGTACAGGATGTACATGTACATGTAGGACACAATTGACAAATAGACACATACATGACATATTAGTATTTGTCAGAATAATATATAAATTTTAACACATCAAGATTTTTTATTTTCAAAATCAGATAAATGTATGTACAATGTACAAATACAATATTTTTTTTTTATCTGACCTGTCTATTAAGTCACAGGCACTAGAATTTCTGTCAATAAAAATAAATTAAGGGCAATGGGAAGAAAATAGTGTCCATATATCTGTATGTATGGACACTATTTTCTTCCCATTGCCCAAATATATGGACACTATTTTCTTCCCATTGCCCATATTTTATTACTATTAGCATATCAATTAGCAGAATGTCTAGTGCCTGTGATTAAATATGCAGTGTATATGCATAAATTTTGTTCATGTATGTACATGTATATTTTTTTATGTAAATATTTTATTCTTACCAGCTGCAAGTTTTGTGTTGACATTAAATATTCCAACACCAGTTTTATTACTGTCAGGGGGTCGATGTGTCTTTCCAAGTTTTAATTTGTTGATGGTGCCACACTGCGTACATTGAATGTACATCATTCCAGAAACACCCATTGGTCTCACCCCTAATGCATTTGACAAGTGCATCTTTTCCCAACATGTTTCACAATGTTCTAATTGTTCTACTAAGTAATCAAGTTCAATGATGAATCTGCAATGACTTAGGCTGACCAAATCATTAGGGAGTGAATACAGAGAAAAATTGTTGGGGTCATTTGACACCAAAGTCTCAACATGCTCAAGTGTAGGTGTATCCGTACAACCAGGATTGGCGTATGCATGCTCCTGTATTAACTCTTTTACTTCAGGTTTATTTCTTATTTTGATTTGACGTCTTGCGTTTTTTAACTTGGCATATCTGTCAACCTGATGTTTTTTTGAAAATTTTCCCTTGTAGTTTTTTAAATCATATATATATGGCCCCATTCTCAGAGCGGAATGAAAAGGAGTTTATATAAAGCCATATTCTTCAGCAGACGATGAAATTTTTTGGATGATTGTCGCTAAAGCGGTTTTACGAAGACATTTTTCTCGACCATTTTTGTATTCACTTACCTAAAATATGTGGATTTGTTGGACGTGGGCTGTTGGCGGATAAGAAAGTAGCTTAAAAGTATACCCACAAGAGGATCACAATTTGATTTAGTAGATTCCCTAGCGGGTATTTGTAAAAAGCAGCTTTCTTTTCGAGAAAATTTTCACCATTGTTTTCATTTCGCAACCGGAAGCTTTGCCACTCACTTTCAAGACTGATAACTCTGTAAAAAACGAAAAAATAAATAACGATAATAATTTTTTAGTGACATAAATACAATAATCCAACATGTTTAATCAATCAAAATATTTAAAAAAAAGAAGTGAATTTACGACACAAACTTGTAATTTTTCGTGTGCATGGTAATTCATGCGTGAAATTATGCGCAGTCGAATAGTCCCGATCCCCCTTAAATCTAATTTAATAATTAGAAAAATAACTGCTTAGCAATTCAATTCCTTTCTTGGAAACAATAAACAATGATAAAGTCAATTATGTTGAAACTGTTTTGATGATCTGTTTGTCATGAATATTTGTTTTTAAATTGGGCTTTAGAATATTGAAATATACTGTATTTTATCTTATATCTTATGTAATATACAAAAAATGTCTGGTTACAGATTCCTACTTTAAAGCCATGTTAAAAGTTAAGAGAGCCGAAATTATGTCAGAACTCCAAACAGATGGAGAAGATCACATAACAGAGGGCAAAAGGAGTAGGCGGTAAGTTTTGAGACTATAATTAATTAAACATTGATAACTTGCCAAGCTTTATACTGTATTTTGTATATATTTTTTTCTCTTACCTAGTCATTTTGACAGATTATTTTCTTTAACGTTGATCAAAACGAAATTTGATGAAATACATTTATAAAAGAATTGCTAATGACAGATTCCTAAAAGGGCAGTGGATAAAACGCAAGAATGTATTTATATTTTTGTCGCAGAATATTTGCAAGACTGTCATCCTACATGCAAATACAGTGGACTCTTGGACAGCTAACTAAGTCAAAATTTTGGATGACTATATGACAAAAGCTACTCCTGATTACTAGAATCTTTGGTTAAATCTTAGTAATTTTGCCTGATCTTTGAATTTGACGTACCGGTCACCATTGTCGACTGTACAAATGTAAAAAAAAATAATCAGCTGAGTTTTTTATTAAATTTTATTTTTAGGCCTACTAGTCGCTATGAATCGGATTCGTCCCCAGAAAAGGCTAGTTCTAGCAAAAGATCTAGACCAGTTTACCATTCCTCTCCGGAGAAAACACCTAAAAAAGCAAAAAGAAGTGTTCTACCTCTGCCAAACCTACCTTCAATGCCAAGTCCACCTAGAAGACCCACACCTTCATCATCAGCACCTGTAAGAACCACACCAGTCGGTCGTCCTTTACAAGAACAAACACCAGAAACCAATGATAGAGCTAGAACAAGCAAGCCAGTGTCTGGTACAAATGCGTTATTAATTTTTTTTTCTCGTGAAACATAATATTTCAGTCTTTGTAAAACCTTGCAGTTTTTTAGAAAGAAAAGTGATTTTTGATATAGTACTCCACTTATGTTTACTGTATTATGCATGTAATTTTACTTATTTTCACAAATTTCATCAGAGGAACATAAGTAAATGGGAATTTGATAAGTTACTATATGCTGCATAGACTCAATAAACGTGAAAAATTAATAAACACAAATCAATGAAAAAGGTACACATTATAAATTTTAAAAACGCACAAAAATAAGTAAAATTGCATTTATTCATGGCAAATGTATACCGGTATAGGATAGAATATCTAACCATATATACATTTTAATAGTATGATTACACTACACACAATAGAACTGGTGTAAGGCGGTTTAAATTAATTAATTGTTGACAGTTGTGGACAACTATGAACAAATGTTTGTTTCAGATAGCAGTCATGAAATTAAAAAAAAAAAGAAAAATTGTGACCTGTGCCATAAAGAATGGTATTTAAATTATAACATGAATATTGGAAAACAATTTTTTATTTCAGCTGTTGAAAAGAAAATGCTAACCTTACTGGAAGAACTGAAGGGTCAAACAACACAGAATACCAAACTCCTAAATAATATATTGAAGAAAATGGACATGACAGAAAAGGAGGCTACTGGTGCTGAGCTTCCGGAAGGAATAGTCCTTCCTATTACAGATATGGAGGGCTATGAAATAATGGAAAATCTCCTGGAAAATGAAGTGACGTCTAAAAGACTGGTATGTACATGTATATTGTGGCTTGAAATTAAAAAAAAGCTCTGGATATGGGTGAATGTACATTACATTTTCATTTTATTTCATGACAGTCTTAACCTGAATGAATTTAATTTAAACCTTTTTATGTTTTCCACTGGCTAATGGCTTTAACATGCCATATACTTGGTTCATTGGATTCTGTATCTGTGATATATTGCAATATAATATTCCACGTAGCACCACATAATAAAAGTAGCATTGAATATTCTTTTGTATTGTATTCAGTGCAATATGTCTTAAAAAGTGACATCATTGACATCTAAAAATTGAAACAAAAATTTTTAAGTCCTGTAAGTCATATAGTAAGTTGGATATTGTCTGAACACTGATAATTATAAAACTGTCCTAATAATTAAATTTTATTAAATTTGTTGATAATTGCAAAAAGAATTTATGTCTCTTTACTAAAGCAAAAGGAAAAATTATGGCCAGGCCCTAAAATATCTGGGTACCAGATTTTTACCTTTGATATATCAGTGTATACTGCTTTTAAGATTTTTCAGACATTCTATAATAATTATTTGAAATACTTTCTTAATTTGATTTCTAGATTGGACACCTTGGCACAATAGGGGGAGATACAGTTGCAGAATGTACCAGGAGGACGTTAAGATACTTAATATCCAATCAACTGGCAGTACTTTTCAACTGGAAAGGACATGGAAACAAAAAGGGATTTGGGACAAGTAGATTGTCAACAGTTATTAAAAGTAAGCATGTTTTACTTTATTTATTGCTCTAAGTTGATTGGAGCCATTTTTGAGGGCATTTTGGAAAGAAATATATATAGATATCCCACAGACAGACACAGGACTTTTTTTTATTTTGAGTTTGATCAGTAATGCATAAAATTATCTTTCAGTTAAGTTTGAAAGCATGGCATGTACAAATAAATAATAAAAGGATGCTGTTATGTTAATAATTCTTGCCTTCTTGTCTAATAAGTGGAAGAAAAAAGGTACTATTAATCGCAAATATCTTACAATAATATGTATAAATAACTTTCAAAAGGTGTTTATAAAAGCAACACAGTAAATAAAAACAGCATTGTAGGTGGGAAAAGGCTAAAATAAGTAAAAACAATAATAACATTGTTTTGCAGGAGCAGTCAGGAAAAACCGATTGAGCTGTGCAGCCAGTGATAGTGACATTGACACAATAATAAAAGATTGGTTTAGGTATGCAAAAGACAGAGAGGGGGCAGAAAAAGGAGGGAACTGGCAAAAAGAAGAAGAGAAGCTGAAAATAGACAGAGTGAGGATGAAAGTTCCTAAATTGTGAACATGTACAGAAATTAAGGTGTTTCCGTTTTCAAATGTATACTTTTTCTCATTTGGATATGTCTATAGCTTAAAATATTTAGACTTATTTCTCTTGTACATGTGGATGATGTGCAAGAAATTTATATATTCATGGTACATATAAATTCATCACATTGTTTGTATGTAGGTGATAATTTCTTTAGAAAGAAAAAAATATGTACAATGAAGTTTGTTTATAACACCACTTTGGGGACTATTCAAACATTTTGGCTCAAGTATTATTTATAATAAGTGAATAATGGGTTAAGGGCTCAAGTATTATTTATAATAAGTGAATAATGGGTTAAGAGTTCATGCAACATAACAATCTATGCACCATGAAAATGAATATTTGTATCTTTCATTATTAATTCATTACTAATTATTGTAGTAAGTGTAGGTTATTTTCTTGCATGTATAACTGTTTGTTGTCAATTCCATATTTTCGTAATGCAGAGTTGTCTTCCCAAATACAAGATTTACCTCCCTTGTGGGAAGGTAAATTATATATAGCTTCATCGGAAATTATCAATTTTTCCTCATTTAGATCATACTAAAATTGTATAGGTTTCTTCAGTGCTAAATTTTAAAGGATTTTGTATAAATTGATTATACAGTACAAAGCTTCAACAAAAAAATATTGCAATTTCAAAGATTCTGACTAAAAAAACCTAATTTTTCTATTACATCTATATCCAAAAGGGACACAACTCTTGTATTTGGGAAGACAACTCTGCATTATGGAATTGCAAATTGGTGAAAAACATTTTTAACAGATTTGGTATATTTTTGTAAAGTCACAAAAATAAACAGTTCATTCTAAGCAAGGTATATTACAAAAAACACTGTTAAAATGAAGTTGGAATTTTGTAATTAAGTGAACATATTTTTTGTTGACTTTTGAAAATGAACTGTAATGATAATGCCTTTAAATGGTTCATCTTGGAAATAAAGGTTTTTTTTCTTTTTAATTTACATCCCATTAATTTTATTTTTAATGATGTTCTTTTTAAGTGCTTTTAAAAAGGAAGGTTTGCCAGATTTCATCCTTTTAGCAGTGATGTAGAATTATATTAATTTTTCCTCTAATTTTAATGGGGAATTTGCATAAGATTCCTTTTCAGGAAAGCTTATATCATTATGCCAACATGAGATATGTGTGGTAAGCTTATGTTTAATATGTGCATTTTCAAGCAGATAACTGTGACTAAAGTTTAATATTCTTTGAGCATGTCATTATGTTCTGAGGTAGGAAGTCAGTTTGTTTGTACATACAGATATATAACTTACAACAGAAATATTTTTATAGGTCAGTGTTGGTGAGCTTTATGCTCATGCTAGTTATGTCACATTACAGTGAGTGTAAAAAACTTTCATCAGGTTGTTGATTGTTGCAATGCTGAGATAATGTTTGCAATTATTTCATTCTGTTTTATAACTGCTCAAAAGGGGGGTCATATCAGGTTTATGTGGATAAAATTGGTCGATCACATGATACAATTAGCATCCTTTAAGTAATTCAAATTTTTCATGATGGTTTTATACATGTTTTGACAAGAGTAACAAACCTTGCTAACTGGAAAATGTTAAAATTACCATTTGGTTGCCTTGTTCAGCTACGATAAATTAGTACATGCCTATAAAAATTATTCGGTATCTTTTGTTATTATTAGCAAATGTCTGTTTCGAGCTGGAAAATTTTGAGCAGACTTGTTCACCAAATTTTTAGTTTAGAAAGAAAAGTGATGAAAATTTTCAAGAATGTAAAAAGTTGTTATTGATTTTCCAACAAGAGGCCTTGAAAAACTACAATTTTTTTTTATGATTTTGTTCGTCTGCAAACGTACACAAATTCTGACAATAACCATTAATGTATCACATTTTATATAATTTGTTGAAATCGATATATAACTGATGCAAATTGAAAGATATTAAAATGCATTTAATGTTTGATTTTTTTATACGACCGCACATACGTGTGGTCATATTGTGGTGTGGGTTTGTTGTCGTCATCGTCAGCGTTTGTTAACATTTAGTTTCTGGACTCTGATTCTAGTTTCCCTTGACCGATTCTTTTCATATTTTGACACAATATTACTATGGACAAATTGAAGGTAAATTTCTATTTTTGGGGTCCTGACCCCAGCCGTTTTTGAAAAAGGGGCCAAAATGTAAACTGTTAGTTTCCAGGCTCTGATTTAAGTTTCCCACGATAGATTCTTCTCATATTTTAGTACAATGTTACTATGCACAAATTGCAGACATAGTTTGATTTTGGGGGTCCTGGCCCCATCGGTTATTGGCTGAACAATTAAACTTGATTAAAAATAGGGTTGTAATATATCTATGGAAAGGTTATTGCGAGTAGAAATAAATTATATTAATAAAAAGCACATTGGGTCTAGTTGTGAAAAGGAAAAGGGCCAAAAAAGGGATAAACAGGGCCAAAATCAGAAATACTTAAAAACCAGTCTTGTATTATATCTATACAAAGGTATCAAAAATTACAAGAGAGTGATTACAATTAAAAGGACTTTGAGTTACATGTATTAAAATAAAAGAAAAACAAGAGGCCTTAATTTTATAAAGCGGGTTAGAGAAAACCTTCAGTTTTATCAAAAACAAGTGTACAACATAGCACGGTCGTATAATGATGCTGTTAGGCGGAGCAGATTTTTAACAATTACATTTGGATATTCCAGTTATGACAATATTTATTATGTATTTCTTTTGGGTTATTTGAGTATTGATTCAGAGTATGAAAGTTTTAAATGATCACAAAAAAATAATTTATTTAAGAATAAAACAAATAAAATATTTTTAAAAATTTTTGAATGTAGCTTTTTATTAGATACATATTTTATTTCATGGTTACATTCATTTCATACAGTTTTAGTTAAATTATTTCTTACTTAATTATTTTAATGATGTTATGGCTTTCCTTTGTATAATTTATGATGCTTATTTGTTTATTATATAACAGTTTTGGTTATTCCATACGTAATAAACCGATATTGATGTTAACACACCAAGATTCATAATGACCATTAACCATGGATTGTTTAATAATATCTTGTAATTTGTGTCATTTGACATGATACATATATATTTACTACTCTAATAATTACAAGTTCATACCCATTTGTTAATTATAAAATTAAGTTCAGATTAAAAGAAAACTTGAAAACAATTATTCAGTTTTAAAAGTTGAAAAAATAAAGGCTTTAATTTCTGGTATCGGGGAAGGAACATTAACCACCAACAGAGGCAATTTATTATTTTCCATGTTTCAGTATTATAATTTTTCACTGCATAATTTTTTTTCTGTTATGTGGTAGCTTACTTATAATTTTAATACTTCAATTTGTATTTAATTTCCAGTTTTTAAACAGATGTCATGTCATTGTCATTTGCAATTTTTAATTAACATTGTTATTACTTAATCCTTGTCATTTCAGTACTGTAATTGTTTTGAAATTGAATGTATAGATAATAAAACTGTTCAACCTGAATATTGTTTTTATCTATTGAAAAGAGAGGATATATAGTAAATATGCAGGAGACAAATTCTCAAATTATATCCAGCAAAAACAGAAGCATTTACTGTAGGGTGAGAAGGATGAGGATCATGAGGTAGCCATACAGATTTTGTGTCTGTCATATTTTAAATCTGGTTATAGACCTATGACTTTTTGGTTCGTGTACACTAGGTTAGTTCCCCTTATCCACCGGTTCTCCTAACCAGTTTCCAGATATTTTTATTCACTCCCAGCTGGATTGAGTAACACACACAAAATCATTAGAGAAACCAATAAGAGCCTAAAAAATATGGTATAGGGCCAATGTTGGGCCAACGTTATCTACAAAATTACTTAGTTGGCAAAATGTTGGCAATATGTTAGTTCAGTTGGCCTAGTGTTGTTGGGCCAACGGTGGGCCAACAGTTGGGGACAACGTTGGGCCGATGAGCAAAATGATGTTGGGCCAACGTCATATGCCAATGATGGCCCAACGAAGTGGCCAACGAAAATCCAACGTTGGCCCAACATGTAATTGCTATCTGGGCAGTCTGTTCATATCTAAATGATGCTCAACAAAATAGTTCTTCCATTGAGACATTCCTATTGCCAAAAACAGGAAAGGTCTATTTATAAATATTACAAACACATACTGCAAAGAGTGCATAAATATATATTTATACTGACTAAGCATAGATTTCTCAAATATTGAAATAATGCACAGGTATTGTGACACATTGAACTTTACCTACATCAATAACAACATGTCAGCTGCGGCAGCATTTTTCTGTTGTTATATAATTTTTAGTTGTAAGGACTTCTGAAAGTGTTCCATTTTCATCTTAGCTTCTTTTTCTACGAACTGAAGCTTGATTTTCTCTGATTCCGCGTTTGCTCTTTTGCTAACTGCAAGAACACTAGCATGATTAGAAGCTGATGAATGTGTTTTCTTTGTTTTGACTGGGCTTTGAGATTTCACCTCAGCAGATTCTTTCTCCATTTGAATTTTGTCAATTAATGAATTAAACTGGTTTTTTAAATCAATCATTACTGTCCAGTATGATTCTACTTCTGTCTGAGCTTCTGGGTCTCCAGAGCGAGATAAAAAGTCTAGATAAGCATTTGCATTCTTGTAGTACCTCTTGTAGGTATTCCTTAAATCTGTCTCTGCACTTTCTTATGCAGGAATTGACTTGGCGACCTTGCGAGAACCCCAAATCGGCCAAATCTAGCCGTTGGTTAAAAGTATGTTGATTGTTGACTTGTACACTCCAACGTTTAAAAAACTTTCCTTTACCTTTTCAATAACGTTTGCATCGACAATATAGTATGGTTAGGTACGTTTATTGAATGCAACCAACGGCAAATGGATAATCGTCATTTAATGGAAATTACTACCCATATAGAAAAAGCAAACAAATTGTTGGCTTAAACAATTCATGTAAAGTTTTGGAAAAACTGTTTGATACACTTGTATCTCCTAAGTTTATGTACTGTATGTCCATAAATTTGTGTGGTCATTCATAACATGAAGATGAGGACAAGCATTAGTTGTTTCACTGGGTGCGGTGTTACTAAACAGAGTCGAGGAGAGAGGATTAGAGTCGACTAGAGACTAATGATATATTAAAGTAAATAAAGGTTGAACATGAAACATAAAATGATTTTCGTCTTGTATTGAACTTTAATTAATGTTATTTTTTTTTGTAAATAATCACATATTAGCCAGAATCAAGTCGCAACAACTAAATATTCTTCGTTGCGTAATGGCGATCATAGAGTCAACAAATTATCCGACTTGTATAGGTGGTTTTAGTCCATGTACGATCATATGATATTGTAATTTTCGTTTTGTGTGTCTAATGTTGACCATTTGAAGGCTTTTAATCTGGAAAAGGGAAAATCGTAGGCCAAAATCTTCATCAAAAGTAAACAATTCCGTAATATTAATTCCGTCGGATCTTACACTGAAAAATATATTTTGCAGTTTCTGTTATATGAGAACGTTGGTTTCCACAACTTTTTTGTTATAATCAGAGCCAACTTTTGTCGGGTTTCGCCATAACAGTTCACCAATAATAACAACTGGAACATGAAGCCCGAAATGGTCATTCTATGGTGGTGATAACAAAACCTGGGACAATCATAGCATTTTACAAAATGAAAGAAAATATGGTATCTGTACCTTTTTCTAATAGTTAAACCAATCAACAGTCCAACTAAATTGCCAAAAAGATAGTTTAAAGTTATTTATTTACCTGTTTTAATGCTAGTCATCATCAGAGTAACGCTTGTTACATGGTTTCCAACAAATACATGTAGTAGTAGCCATTACTATAATTTAGCTTGGTTTTTGAGTGAAAAGTACTAATCTAGGATCCATCAACAAGTTTTCTTATTCGAATATATTGTGTTATTGATTTGAGAAAATTTAAAGCGCATTAAATGCACCTGATTTAAAAGTACTCTACGTTCTTACTCTATTTTCATTGTGTCGCTTTACCTCCAAATATTTTTATCCCTTGTATTATAAAATTTTTGATAGAGTATTATCAAAACTAGTATCTTGTAACATCAATCTATTGATTAAATTATTGGAATATATCGATTCGAACTTTTTAATTTTCTGAATTATGATAACGTATGTTACAGTGGACGCGAATAATGAAGGTTACATTTAGTGTCCAAATGATAAGTGAATATACTAGTTTATTTCAATATTTCATTGAATTGTTTATAAACCAAATCAAAAATGTAAATGATATAACAACTGAAAACATAATGAAATATAAAATTGTTTACTTTGTAACCCAATGTTTTATATATTTTTGGACACAATGTAACAATCGTTATCAAAAAGATTTATTCAATCAGAATGTTACCAGTATGTGACAAACAATAATGTTTTTCGAATTTGTTGAGTCTTCAGGTGTTTTGCTTAACATTACAGCGTTTGTATGTGATTTACAAAGAATCATATACATGTTGCAACTATGTTATGTAAATGTTTCGATTTTATGTCAGTTTTAGGTGTCTACTTTGGCTGTCCATGTTGGCAATATATTCTATATCTATAACGTACTAGGACACAATATATTATAAGAATTCCAACTGAATATGATGGAACTTGGTGAACAACTGTTGGTTCTATTGAACCCTTGAAAATAATCCAATTCTGTAACTACATTTTATTATTCGACGTTTCTACTTTAGCGTACAATACAGAACTGACTAAGCAAATACATAAGACATGCATGTTTGTCCAACTGTGGGAAAATCTTACAAATTCATATTTCACTTGTTAATGATAAACACATGCTAGACTTGGTTTTCACAGTAAAGACATTTGATTTATATTTGTTTTGATAACGGTTTCTACTTTGAACTATAGACTGAACTGCATCTGACCTAATGACATGAAATGTATGACCGTGACATAACCTCCGGTGTTCAAACAGAGTGCCACTCTCTATTAAGAAAAATAAATCAATTAAGATAATGATCAATTTCTGTCGTAGCTAAACTAAATGTAAATGATTATGCGCACTTATCAATCACATTATAATTATTTAATCAAAATCAAAGGAGTGATCAGTTCCTTATAATATTGAAAAAAATTAGCTAAGAGAAAAATTGAAACTTCTTCTAATTTGAATATATAGTTTGAGGTATTTAAGATATTAACAAGCATAAAATTGATATGAAAAATGAAACAAAAATATAAGAACTACTCATCTAATACTACAAAAAAGTTTTCATCAACTTTGTCACATATTACCTAAAAATGCATAGCTAAACTTATAGCTTCATGCTTTATTACACTACCACTGTACTATATAACACTACAAACATTGCTTGCAATTCAGTTTTTCTTTTTACTTCTACGATCTGTAAAAATTTTCTGATGCATGTCATTAACATTCTGTTGACAATTTGCATCCAAATCTTTGTACTCTACCCAAGAATTATTTGAGTCAAAATCTAACCACTTAACGCGGTAAAACCATTTATCATCAACAAACTTCTTTCTCAATATTTTTTCTACCTCATATAACTGATCAGAATCAAAATCATTCTGATTTGTATCTTGTGATATCTTATCCACACCCTGGGAATTTTCAATTGATTCCCTTTGATGAATTGAATCTGGGACAATTTCATTTGGGAGAATTTCATTATCAGCCAGGGCAGTGGGAGGGATCTCATCATCTGCTAGGACCACGGGCTCAGTGGCGTCTACATTTTGGGGAGGTTCCGGATCCTCTGGTATATCATGCCACAAGTAGCCATGTTTCAAACGGTTGACATGAACACGGTTCTTGACTAACTTCCCATCTGACTTTCAGCGAATTTTCACGTGAATGTCTGAAAGTTTTTGATTTATATAGAAAGGTCCTATCCATGGCCTTAAATATTTGCGGTGTTTCCCGGGGGTTACGACTGGTTTATACACATAAACAATGTCACCAACTATAAATCTCGGCTCATGAGTTTTTCTGTTAGCTTTTGTCACCATTTGCTGTCGTTCCTTCAGTAACTCTAGCAACTTCTCGAGACTTTTCTAGATTTTCCATCAAAGGAATAGTGTATTCACGGCCTGTAATGGGCATATCGAAATTGTCAATATTAACATCTAATATTGATTTCGGGTATCTTCCATGATTCAGAAAGAACGGTGTGTATTCAGTACTGTCCAGACAAGGTGTGTTGTTGTACGATGCTGAATATATTGAATGAATCTGTCCCAATTTATTTCCGTTTATGGCGGTCGGTCTAAGTGGGCCTAATATGTCTGTACTCACGGCCTCAAATGGTTGCGAAGGAACAGGCATAAACATTAATTTTGCTTTTGTTAACGTTTGAGGTCTTTTTCGTTGACTGCACATTACACATGATTTAACCCAGTCTATAACATCAGAATTTAATGTCGGCCAATAATAACGTAAACGTGTTTTGAACAATGTTCTGTGAATTCCACAATGATTACCATTTAACAAAGAGTCATTTGTCTCTTCAAGCACTTGTTTGATTAGCTTCTTTGGAATTCAGATTTGTAATTTTGTTTCAATGTTTTGAACTTTTCTTTTATCTTGTGTATTAACGTGGAATAAAATTCCATTGTCTATCACATACGATGTGTTTATAATTAATATCTCCCTGCATTTCTTAGCATCGTCTGGGAGTGCTCCAGTTTCAAGATAAGTAATTAAATCCTTGTACCACATGTCTTTTCGTTGATATTCGCGTTTTATACTGTTCATACAAGGAATTTTCTGCAGCTCTGTTGTGAATGGTCAAGTGAGGACTGACAGATCTAACGTTTCTCAAAATATCTTCTTAATTGTAAGCGTTCCGTTTGAGTCTTGCTTGTCTTTGAGTAGATCTTGTTACATTTTCTCGCTGTGATATTGGCTGAGATACCACCAACTCGGCGTTAAACAACACTCAATAAATAATGTTACATTTTCCCCAATGTAGTCATTATTGATGTTCTGGTTAGAAATTAACAGATGAATCTGGGTTACGAAATATCTACTAATTAAAATATTGAAAAGTTAAGATTCTCTGAAGTGCATGAAGATAATATTACGAAGAGAAGCAGGTTTACAATTCTCACTGGAATCACGGATGGATAGCATTATACCATAGCCAACATGAGCATATTTTCCCTCGTTCCAATAATGAGGGAATAATTCCAGCAAAGTAAAAGATCCTATGCATATTCTAGAACTTGCTATTTTTGAAATACAACATGAATAGTGAAAAAAAAATTCTGGAAAGACCAAACAACAGTTTTATACATAAGATCTCAAGTTTCAACGTGTATTTGTTGAAGGATAACTTTTATTTTCTGATGCATAAGTACAGTTAACAGCTTGCAACATGAGTATATGTATCGAGATTTTCTCATTTTTATATACATCTGAAGTTTCATAATCACGATTTGTATGGCTATTGACATGATAAAATAAAACATGATGAATAGTTTTTAATTTAGTGTACGTCTTTTTCGTCCCCTACCGGCGAAAAAAATCCGGCCCAATTTAAACAAGTTCTAGCCCTCCTTATTAATGTTTAGAATAGCAAAAACTTTATTATAAAATTATATTAATAGTCACAATATACATTAGTTTTGAGAAAAAAATGGTTTTTATGATGAAGACAACCATAAAAAAACATTGGGTTATAGGGGTCATTTCTGGAAAAGAAACCAGCCAATACAGGAAACAGACGGGACTATTTATAGGTACAATAGTAAACCTATCTGGTGAAGTCCACCGGAACTCTTCACATGTGCGTCGCAAGGCTCTTACAGCCACCACCGATATCTCGCACTCAGCGGCGAATCTCACCCTCTTGTTTACAAATGTTATTAATTGACCTACCGTAGCATCGGATCTACCTACAATCCATCTGGCCAATTGCTGCACAGCCGTCCGCCTCTGTACCTGGTACTCAGGATCATGCATCACCGAGTCTGAGACCCAGTTATCAAACAGGTTGGTCAAGTGAGACCAGACCACCTGATCCCTCAGCTTTCGGTCCTTTTTCAGGCACCCTGGTGCTGGACATTGTGACTCCCTTGGTAGTCCTCTGTACAACCGGGGTTGGCGATCCACTGGCCGCATCATCAAACTGCATAAAACCTCCAGTATCAATTTGAGCTGTTTTATTCTGTCATTTGGCGCACTCGGTTAAACAAAGAGTGTTTCACCATACCAGGAATTTTCTGAAGGCCTGTTGTGAGTGGTAAAGTGAGGACTGACAGCTAACATTTCTCAAAATATCTTTTTAATTTAAAGCGTTCCGTTTGGGTCTTACTTGTCTTTGAGTAGATCTTTTTACATTTTCTCGCCGTGATATTGGCTGAAATACCACCAGCTCGGCGTTAAACAACTCTCAATAAATCAATGTTTCATTTTCCCCAATTTTGATATAGTCATTATTGATGTTGTTAGAATTTAACAGATGATTCTGGGTTCCTGGTTTCCTAGGCCATATTCTAGAACCTGCTATTTTTGAAAAGAAATTGAATACTGAATAAAACATTTCTGGAAAGATCAAACAACAGTTTTATACATAAGATCTCAATTATACCTGGCTCTTTGGATATTTTTATTCTTGTGTGAGTTGTTTGATAAGATTAACTACTGTTCCCAATAACTGGCATGAGTCTGTAGATGTCTGTGCCTTTGCCATGCATTGGTTTCTTTCAAGAAGATGATGTAACGTCTTCGAACATCTGAACCAAGATTACATGTACCTACAATATTACAACTGTTACAATAAATTTATTTTATTAAACAAGCTTTATAACAAACACAATGCAACTAATTGTGAGTTCACACATTTATTAATTTCCTGTGGGAAAGAAGAACACTGGATTGGTTTCTTTCAAGAAGATTGATGTATCGTCTTCCAACGTATGATCCAGGACTACATGTACCTGCAATATTACAACAATAAATTTATTGTTTTAAACAAGCTTTATAAAAAAAACAATTTGTGAGTACACAAATTTATCTACTAAGAGTGTTTTCTATAAAAATTTAAACATGCAACTACTTTTATTATATGAACTAAGTAACAGCATGTAAAATGTGGTCTAACTTGTTCTTGTCAAAACCACCTTGGCCCACTCGGTTAAACAAAGAGTGTTTCACCTGAAGCAGATACACAGACTATATGTTTTTATGAAGCAAAAACCTATCTGAAATTGCTGTTAAACACAATAAAAAATTTAATATAAATGACTAGAATTATGCTCCATAATCACTTTGTAACAAAGTTGACTAGAACAGCGTTCCGTAGATTAATGTTTTATGAAGCAAAAACCTATCTGAAATTGCTGTTAAACACAATAAAAAATTTAATATAAATGACTAGAATTATGCTCCATAATCACTTTGCAACAAAGTTGTAACTAGAACAGCGTTCCATAGATTAAAATTTTGGCGAGATTTTTGATAAGGGTTTGTCAGCGGTGTGCCGAGCTCAGAACCTGCCGAGTTCAGAACCTAACAAGTGCGCATGCTTCGAACATCATTCCGTTAGTAACGGAGCACCTTGAAATGTGTAATATAAATATCGGAGCCATATCATTTTATGTAATATTATATCGCTGATTAATCAAACACTTGTTCTTTCTAGTTATATATCAGGTCTTATAAATTAGACGATTTTTCGGTTTGTACATGTTTTCTAAAACAACATAGGTTGTAATTGACGTCAATTTCATACTAATTTGACCTGGGGGGGGGGGGGGGTGGTAACTCATTGATATTTAGATACGGGACGTGTTGCAAATTCTGGTCAAGATTTTACAAAATCGGCGGAGATTTCGGGTCCGGATTTTTTGACACTGGAGAGTCGGGTCAGGATTTTAAAAATTTCTGCAGGGGCTTCGAGTTCACCGACGCACCCCCGTCATAAAATGGTCAAGTTACCCCGCCCCCGAGAATTTAACTTTGAAATCGGGGGCCAGTTTCACAAAGCTGTTTTAGGACTAAGACATGTCTTAGGATTGTCTTACGACATATCTTAGTCCTAATTCGGTTTCACAAAGTGGTCCTAACTTAAGACATCTCTTAAAGGTGGTCATAAAGTTAGGAGTACACGGAAGGTGTCTTATAATGGTCTTAGGGTCATAACAACTGTCTTTATAGGTTGACAGAATATTTAAAATGATTTAACAACAATGAACATTCAATGTATTTATAGCAACTGTGCACTATTTTATCCTTTAACCTCTTTATAACCGATACACTGACAAATTGAACTCAGCTCACTTGTAGAAAAAATGTAGTTTTTATTTCATTCTTTTTTTCTATTCATTTTGTATTTTAATTTTTATATGTATATTGGTGTCTAATTAATATATTATTTATAATGACACTTCATTTGTTTTCTTTAAAAAATCAATTTTTAAATGATCTAATTAAATTAGGAAATATTAATTCAATACGTTTAGCGATATTTGGGAAACACACACTAAATTTATATTAGTTTTATCACAAATATTTAACTTTCGACACTTTTAGGACATCCTTGCTAAGATCACCCTAAGACAGCTTCGAGAAGAGGTCTAAGATAAGTCCTAAGATATATCTTATTACAGGTCTTAGGATAGCTTCGTGAAACCGGCCCCCGGTTATACATCGAACTTAGTGATAATTTAACGTTGAGTTATCGCGCTTCGTATTATAGTGTCATCCCTACATCATCCCCAAACCTTAATATTATGAAAAGAAAATATAGATATTTATAGATTATTACATGGCATTTTCCATATCGGCCCTGGTAACATCCCGAGACTCCAAGCCCTCAGTCCGATATGGGTCGAGGGATGATACCAGGGCCGATATGGAAAATGCCATGTAATGATCTATTTATCACATATTTAAAAAAATTAAAAAGAATTTTAGATTTAAAAAAAATGGAAAAAAAACAAACAAAAATATGGATTTTCGAGGGCCATTATCGATATTGGCCCGAGGACAAATAACCGACTCCGACTTCCGGCTATTATTGGACATGCAAAAACGTACATGTTAGAACAAAACATGTGGTAAATTATGATATTAATATGATGACTGGTTATTCATATCTCTTTTTTGGAAACTTGCCACAGTTATCCCTATTCCAAAATCCGGGAAGGATCATTTTGAACCGTCGAATTATCGGCCAATTGCCCTCACAAGTTGCGTTTGTAAGACAATGGAACGGATGATCAACGACCGCCTTGTCTGGTTCCTAGAGGCGAATGGCATCCTGTCCAATATACAGCGTGGGTTCCGACAAGGCAGAAGCACGTTGGATCATCTTGTTCGCTTCGAATCCTTTATACGCAACGGGTTTGCTAAAGGTGAACACGTGGTGTCCGTCTTTTTCGATCTGGAAAAAGCCTACGACACCACATGGAAATATGGCATTTTAAAAGACTTAAATGATATGGGGTTGAAAGGTAGGTTACCTACCTTCATTGAAAATTTTCTTTCAGACAGACAGTTCAAGGTAAAGGTTAACACGACAACGGAAAGTGGTAAAAATAACGCTTTTTTTGCATAAAATAACATCCAATAAATGCACTCTCGAAGGGACAATAAGTAGCATTGTATCAAAACATTGAAAAAGAAAGGGAATAATTGTTGAGAAAAAAAAACAATTACATTGAAGACCTCATTGAAGAAAATTTTCGTTAAGAGTTACAAAATGGTAACTATTTCTCTCATTTGAGCTTTTTTCTCTTTCAGTGTGTCGATGGCCGTCATCCGGGCTTTTTCTATATTTTCCATCAACGAAATAACATAATCCCGACATGTATAATTAACGGGTATGTCAAAATTGTCAATGTTCACATCTAATAACCATCTTGGGTGACGACCATGATTCAAATAGTATGGAGTGTATTCCGTGCTGTCTAAACACGGACTGTTGTTATACGCAAACTGGATAAATGGAATAAATCTGTCCCAGTGGTCTTCATCGTCATCAATGTTTTTGGAAAGCGAACTCAAAATAGTGGACATCATCCTTTCACTTTGGCCGTTGCACTGGGGATGAAAACTTGTAGTCTGAGTTTTCTTAATGTCCAGTAGCTTGCACGTTTCTCTCACAATGTTCGCTAAATAGGAAGTACCTCTGTCCGAGTGCAGAACATTAGGAATGCCATGTCTACATATCACATTTTTTATCAAAGCGTCGGCGATTGTAGTGGCACGAATGTTTTGTAATGGTATGAGTTCAACATATTTTGTCATGTAGCAAATAAACACAAGGACATAAATATTTCCTGTTGCTTATGATGGTTTAAATGGTCCTAAAATATCGGTACTAACTAACTGAAAAGGTTCAGTAGGGACAGGCATGGGAACTAACTTTGCTTTTGTTAAAGTTTGTGGTCTTTTTCTCTTGACTGCACGGTTCACACGATTTCACCCAGTTGAGTTCAATGATGGTCAATAGTAACGCAGTCTTGAGTTTTGGCAAGTGTTCTATGTATTCCCATATGATTACCTGTAAGTAACGAATTGTGTGTCTCTTGCAAAACAGTTTTGATAAACTTTTTCGGCACACAGATTTGTAAACGTACATCAGTGTTTTTTTTTTCTTTCGTCGATCATGAGTAAATAAGTGAAATAAAATCCACTGATAATTAAAATTATTTAAAGCATCAGGGAGTATACCGTTTTCGATATAGTTAATTATATCTTTATACCAGATGTCAATTCTCTGCTGATTACGTTGTGCATCTAATGTCCATAAGTTTTCTTCACTTAAATCAGCCGTTGCGGCTTTGACAGCAGGAGTGTTTGTTTTGGTTTTCACGGCCTGTGTCTGTTGTTTACGTCCACTTTCATTCACAACATTTTGACTAATACATTCAAAGTTCGGAAGCTCATCCCAGTCATCATGTGGGAGGGTCTTGTCGTCGTATGTTCTGCGAGAAACTCCATCGGCATTTGAATGTTCACGCCCAGCGCGGACTTTCACGTCAAAATTGTAAGACTGAATTATCGCAATCCAGCGTGCGAATTTTCCCATAGGTTCGTTCATTGTCAATAGCCATTTTAATGCAGAATGGTCAACGTACGCTTCAAAATAATTATGTCTTAGAAAACAGTCAAAATGCTTAATAGCATACACTAAAGCAAGGCACTCCTTCTCGCTGATCCCCAAGTTTCTTTCTGAATGAGATAAAGAACGTCCAGCAAAGCTAATGACACGTTCATGTCCATCTTGTTCCTGACATAGAACAGCGCCAACGGAAAATGAACTAGCGTCAGTATATAGTTTGAATGGTTGATCATAGCGAGGAAAGCCTAATATTGTCGGTGATATTAGTGCAGATTTCAGATTGTCAAATGAATTCTGGCACTTTTCTGTCCATTCGAAAGCTATATCATGCTTTGTAAGTTCGTACAGAGGTGACGCAATTCGGGAATGGTCCTTTATGAATCGACGATAGTACCCCGAACAGCCCAAAAATGCTCTGAGTTGTTTGAGGTTGAGGGGCACTGGATATGTCTTGATTGCTGTCACATTCTCTGGGTCTGGGGTGATACCTTTTGAATTTACAATATGACCCAAGTACCGAATTTCTATGGCACGCCGTATTTATATTTATTCCGTTTTGAAGATATCTTATATAATTGATAAGATATCTTATATAATTTATAAGATATCTTATATAATTGGGTTTTTATAAGATATCTTATAAATTATATAAGATATCTTATAAACTTTATAAGATATCTTATAAACTTTATAAGATATCTTATAAATTATATAAGATATCTTATAAAGTTTATAAGATATCTTATATAGTTTATAAGATATCTTATAAACAAACGTTATATAAGATATCTTATATAGTTTATAAGATATCTTATATAGTTTATAAGATATCTTATATAGTTTATAAGATATCTTATATAATTTAGGAGATATCTAATATAATTCTTTTTATAAGATATCTTATATAATTTATAAGATATCTCATAAACTTTATAAGATATCTTATATATTATATAAGATATCTTATAAACAAAGTTAATTAAGATATCTTATATAATTTATAAGATATCTCATAAACTTTATAAGATATCTTATATATTATACCTCGAACGTCAACGATTGCTCCCTCATACGCGGATATTTAAATAGCCAATCATAAATATTCTTTTTATTCGCTGCGGTTTTTGGTGGCAATTTCCCAACGGCAACGTGTATTAATATATGGCAGAGGAAAGATTAGCAAACGTAGTCAGCATAGGCTTGAATGGCATTAACAGAGCCAGTGGCCGGTCCGACGTAAATATGTCGGACGACGATTTTGAAGACGAAAATCCCGAGTCCCTATATGAGAGGACGGTGCGCGGATTTACGCAAAACAGAAGTATGAGTAGAAATGAACGCCGGGGAGCAGGTGACGAAAGTAAATATTTTTGCGATACATTTTAATATAGAAAAAAATCTACATTTACTTATATTTATTCAGAAAAATGACAGTTTGAAAGAGCTATCCATCGAAGGGCTGACTCAGTACTTCGACTAAGCGTCCCTCCCTCCGTTGCATCAAAGCCAGAAGTGGATTTCAGCAACCTATACAGATACAGATACATATGACATAATTTTTCAAATTTCGACTTTTGGCCCCATTCCCAACGTCAAAAAGGCTAATTTTTGCCAAATTTTGCCCTAATCTGCCCACAGGAACATGAAATCTTATCCATAAATGTCCGGAAATAGCCTTAAAATACTCCAGGAGCGAAGCGACAAGAGCTTCTCTCGTAGAGAGAACCGACCCGAAATGCAACGCTATTTCTAAATATTTTGAATTGAGCGCTTTTTGGACGGAATAAACGCTATCAATCGATTAAATAATGTTGTTTTTCATTAATAAAACACCAAAGTTACTAACCTTATACATGTACCTAGTTATTCATTTACAGCTTCATTTTTGTGTTCAGACGGAGCTCTTGTTCGTCCTAAATTGAGACCTAATGACCATACCAGTCTTTTCCGGAAAGACCGGAAAAATTTTAAAATACGTGCATGTGAACAGAATCTTTTTAAAAATTTTATGTCATTATTCACAAATCACGTGAGGGTTCCTTCAAATATTTACGGTTATTTTTTCAGACTTTTCCATATCTTGCTTACTGAAAAAGCCTGATTTGACCTCATTGACATGATTGAGACCCACTTTGTAGTAACAGTTAACATAATAAAAAATAATTCCCAGCGGCATGGGACCGGTGCAAAACTGAAATGAACTATAAAAAAAGTTGAAGTCCCATGGTTATACAAATGAAGAAAAGGTGATGTCCCATTCTATTTTGCCAAAAAAAAAGTTGGTGTCCCATGTTAATTCATACAGTATAAACTGTCCTTCAAACCAATGAGCCAGACAAGCATACATCATTCAAATAATAATTAAAACAAAAAAATTGACAGGAAATGAGGAATAAACCAAAATGCCAAATAACTTTGCAATTTGTAAGAACTGTATATAATTGAGATAGCTGTCAAGTTTTATAAAAATCTAAGTTGATTTGGATAAGTTATATAAATTTTTAAAGGTGACTATCTGAATTTAGTCCGAACTGAAAATTCTAGCTTTTTTTTACCTATTAATTGAAACATAAAATTTGACAGCAATAAACCAAAATACCAAATAACTTGGCAGTTTGTAAGAACAGTATATAATTGAGATAGCTGTCAAGTTTTATGAAAATCCAAGTTGATTTGAAAAAGTTATATAAATTTTTAAAGGTGGCTATCTGAATTTAGTCCGAACTGAAAATTCTAGCTTTTTTTTACCTGTTAATTGAAACATAAAATTTGACAGCAATAAACCAAAATACCAAATAACTTGGCAGTTTGTAAGAACAGTATATAATTGAGATAGCTGTCAAGTTTTATGAAAATCCAAGTTGATTTGAAAAAGTTATATAAATTTTTAAAGGTGACTATCTGAATTTAGTCCGAACTGAAAATTCTAGCTTTTTTTTACCTATTAATTGAAACATAAAATTTGACAGCAATAAACCAAAATACCAAATAACTTGGCAGTTTGTAAGAACAGTATATAATTGAGATAGCTGTCAAGTTTTATGAAAATCCAAGTTGATTTGAAAAAGTTATATAAATTTTTAAAGGTGACTATCTGAATTTAGTCCGAACTGAAAATTCTAGCTGTCAGGAATGTTTATTGAAAGAGTTTACATTATTATTATCTCCTCGCCAACAAAGTTGCGAAGGGATATATTTTGGACTGTCCTTGTGCCTGTGCAGGCCATATACATGGTTTACAGTCAGAACCTATTGATTTGATTTAATAAAAAAAGTCAATGTCCCATGCACATCTAAGTTGAAAAAAACCCAGGTCCCATGGAAATTTTGCTTTAAAAAAGTGCATGTCCCATGCTAATTTGCACCGGTCCGATGCCTTGAGAAATTTTGACCGGTCCCTTACATTTTGTACTTTATTTTTAGCACTTCCGAAGAAGAGGGGCCGTGTGCCAAAAATTCTTTGCTTTAACATGTTCTTGTTGGCGAAAACAAAGTGACGTTTTGCCTCCTTCATCAGAACTTGATAGATTAACTAGAAATGGTTAAGGTAAGTGTAAAATTATAAAAAAAAATAATACTGTAGCTATTTTGAATTTGATAAAATTGTATAAATTTGACATGAACAAAATTCTATTATTATTTTGTGTCTTGTAAATCATGTCAGTGCTTTAATTGATGTCATAAAATTATTAACAACATTTCCATTCCATTTTTTTTCGAGGTCGGTACATCTTGTTATCTCTTGTTTTATATATAATTGTCTTCGTACTATGTATCGACTTTTGGTTTTTACGGTTTGTTTTTTTTTGGTCGTTTTGTCACACTGTCCAATGTTAGGGGGCGGGTTGAGCAGTCACTTTAACGCTATTCTATTTTGTTTCATATTTTGTCAACAGTAAAATTTGTTTTAGGGTCACCTAAACATGAACTGCCAGGATTAACAGAGACAGTTTTGAAAAAGAGTATGTTTGACCTTACTGCAACGATTACAGATTTTGAAGACTTTATTATATCATCGTATGAGCGTAAGTAGTAGTGCACTGGTTTATAGAAGGTTAATTACAAAATGTAGTTATAATGATGGCTGAAATATGATTAATCTAGTACTATATTAGCCCCAATACAAGCCCAAAGCCTTAAAAATTAAAAAAAGCGGGGCAAGTAATATTAGCACTTGTACTTATTGTCTCGCCTGTAGCGGAAGGGAGACATACCGGTAGGTAATACTTCCCGGTGGCGGCTGCATAAATTTTTTTTTTGAAAGCTTTTTATCTCTGAAACTGTTTGACCCAGGTGAACAAAATTGAGTATACAGATAGTTCATGATATGAACTTGCCAGCCTGTCATATGTCATTTGCAGTCCCAGCCAAACTCTGTCGGACCTACAAACATAACCAGTAAAAAAAAATTGAAGGTCTGGTAAAATTCTCAAGTTACAAGACCTCCTGACTAATAAAAAATTCTCAGGTGTTAAAAATAATTTAATGACAATACTGAGAAATTACAGTAATTAACAATTTCATGCCTGTTTTTCGATCGCGGTAATACCAAAAATTCACTTTTCTAAAATAAAATATGCGTATAAATAACGGACCAATCAACGTATTGATAACAGGCTCTTTAATTATGAACCAAAATTAACTGTGATCAGGTGAGCGATACAGGCTCCTGGGAGCCTCTGGTTTAAATTCTTTTCCTCTGGAACCGTTCAGCCTAATGAACTGAAACTTGGCATGAAGCATCTATGGAAGGACCTTTACAAAGTTTGCAGATTGTGAGTGTCAGGTGAGCGATACAGTCTCAGCCCTCTGAGCCTCTTGTTTTGTAAACACATTACATGTACTATAAGTTTCCATGGTCACTACGAAGGGGCTGTCCCTGGAAAAAGAAAAAGAATATCCCCCACTGCAAACCCAGCACATGAAAAGAAAATCCAAACATGGAAGGGTTATGAGGAAAAGTTTAAAGTGATTTTGCTGTATTTAACTAAGAGTGAGCGGTTTTACAATTCGAAGGTTTTCTAAAATGTAATATTATTGTACAGTGGCATTGTATTTTTTCAGAGGTTCCTTTAGGGCGTATAGGATTTTACTTGGCTAGAGTAAATGAAGGCAAACGATTAGAAGAGATAAAAACCACTTCATTGTCGGAACTGAGATCTATTTTAAAGAAAGGAAGGTTATGGATAGTTCCAAAAAGGGAAATTACATTACCACTGGTAAGATTTTTTAGTGCTTGTATTTTTATTAAACATGAATTAATTGGCAAAAAGGTAAGTCTTAAATTTGAAGCCATTATCATTATTTTCAACTTGTGTTAGTATATTTTCGGCTGAAATTCAAATGCCAACGTACGCTTTCACCTCAAGAATAATATATTTTATTTACCATAACGCAAACATGTATTAACACCACAAAATCATACTTTGTTCATTACTGGTAACTTGTGCTACAAAGCAAAACATCGGCAACCAGTCTAAGAAGTTTGTTAAACTTCTTTCTTCTTGAAATCTACTTAGCTATTCTCCACTAGTATCTACAATTGTAGCAAAGTTGAAGAGGAGATAAACTTGGCCTCTTATCGTGTTTTTTCACTCAACACCAGAAACATTTCTGTACTTATTCAAAGATGAAAAAGGTAGAAGAAAACGAAATAGAAATTATATGAGCTGATTCTTACTGGATACGGACCAATGACAGCAGCCGGGTTTACTGAAGATCTTGCGATCTCTTTTTCTTGTTTTGCCTGAGAATACAAAGTATGTTTGTGATAACTGATGGCAACCTGTTTAAAGATAGTCTTACAGGGGGGTCAAGACCAAAATACTAACTTGATTTCTTGAAAAAGGAGGGTTGTCTTACATAACAAACTAGCCTTTTACACGAATTTATAGGTCATATAGTAATTCTAAAATTCTATGTATTTTCAAGAATTGCTAAAAACATTGTTTATGATTTCTTGTAGCACCATCAATCTGATGCAAGAGGAGACAGAACAGGATCAAATGGGGTAATATAAATACATTTTTTTTTCATATTTCAATATATGCAGTTGGTACATGTATGTTAAAGAAAAGCAAGTTAATGTTATTGGTGATGAAATTTTATTTGAATAGAATAAATTATTTTTTTTATCTGCTGTCACATTTACTGTTCACAACTTAAGTTCTTTAACAATAGCAAATTTCGTTTTAAATATTTTTTATGGCAACATTATTTTTAAAGGTTGCAATGAGCTGCCAAAATAGGTTCAACAGAATTGAAATCTACAATTCTAGATACATGTAATTGGATTTTTTCCACTTGGTTGCAAGGCCCTGTATATTATTTTTCGTTATCTGTTTGCACAAGGATGACTTGTTGAGAGTTGCTTTTACACTATCTGTTAATTGTGTGCTCTTTTTTAAAGGAAGATCAAACGTCTGAAACAGAAAATCCTACAGAAAACATTGTAGAAACAATGGTAAGAAAAGTGACAAGAACATTTTATATTGGATATTAAATACATTGCATAGAATTTACACATCATGTACTATTGTAAAGAATATATCAAAAAGTAGAAGACATACATGTAGGGTCAAGTTATCTTGAATACATAGGTGAGAAGGCAAAAAAAATTAAGGTTGCTGTGACCTTTGACTTTGGTTAAAGTTTACAATTGAGTTACCATATCTGGTGCTTGAAGACAGAATCATGTTTACAGGTGGACTTAAAGTTACCTGATTTTCCCTGTTTTTTTTGTCAATATAAAGTTATATGTATAGGTCTTAGTACTGTGTCATTTTGTACGCAAGTGTGTTCTACTAAGTAAGAAAGCATCTGGCCAGAAAAGGGTGGGTAGGGATGTGCCCAAAAGAAGCTAAACAATGAATTGATCTCAACAGTGAAATATTTAATTTAACCCATCATACTTCATAGAATTTAAATAGTTTAAATACAATGTAGTTTGATAAAATCTCAATTACTAGTTGAAGCACTGGGAAATTTCAGGGAAATGAGGCCATAATAAAAAATAGGTTTGTTTGCCCTCTCCCTACCTACTGCCAAAAAACCTGCCTACCCAAATTATTTTATTGCATTTTCCAGGAGAAATTTTTTTTTCATTGAAAATCGTAATGTTTCTAGCACGCTAATGAACAACCATCTGCAAAAAAAAATAATCTGCCTACCTACCCACATCTGAAAGTTTGGTCGGGAGAGGGGAAACACACATTTTTAGCTCACCTGGACCAAAGGTCCACGTGAGCTATTGTCATCACTTTGCGTCCGGCGTCTGTCGTCCGGCGTCCGTCGTAAACTTTTCACATTTCAATCTTCTTCTCAAAAACTACTGAACCAAATGGAACCAAACTTGGCAGCAATGTTCCTGGGAAGGTCCTTTACAGAATTTGTAATTTTGGTTCAGATCGAATATTCAACATGGCTGCCAGGCCCAATAATGTGTTCTGATTGGCTGAAATTTCAAAAATCTTCTTGTCAGAAACCATAAGACCAAATGAACGTCTACTTTGCAGGAATGTTCCTTAGATGGTCCTCTACCAAATTTGTAATTTTGGTGCCGATTGGAAATCCAAGATGGCCACCACCGTGGGACATAGCTAACATAGGACCTTATGGGAAATTCATACAAACAACTTCCTTTTCGAAACCATCTGACAGATTGAATTGATAATATGTCTGAATGATTGTATGATGTTCCTATACCAAGTTTGTAATTTTGATGCTGATCTGAAATCCAAGATGGCTGCCACTGCAGGACATAGTGTTCTGATTGGCTGAAATTTCAAAAATCTTCTTGTCAGAAACCACAAGACCAAATGATTTTCTACTTTGCAGGAATGTTCCTTAGATGGTCCTCTACCAAATTTGTTATTTTGATGCCGATTGGAAATCAAAGATGGCCGCCAACGTGGGACATAGTTAACATAGGACCTTATGGGAAATACATACAAACAACTTCTTCTTCGAAACCATTTGACAGATTGAATTGATAATATGCCTGAATGATTGTATGATGGTCCTGTACCAAGTTAGTTATTTTGATGCTGATCGGTAATCAAAGATGGCTGCCACTGCAGGACATAGTTAACACAGGACCCAATGGGAAAAAAAAATACAAACATCTTCTTAGAAACGGTTTGACAGAATGAATGGATAATTTGCCTGATTGATCATATGATGGTCCCCTACCAAGTTTATAATTTTTATGCTAATGGGAAATCCAAGATGGCTGCCACCACGGGACATAGTTAACATAGGACCCTATTGGAATAACATACAAACAACTTCTTCTCAGTTCACTGTATGACAAGATTGAATTGATATTGTGCCTGAATGATCAGATTATGGTACTTAACAAAGTTTTTGGTGCCGATCCAAAATCAAAGATGGCTGCCACCGCATGACATAGTTTAACATAGGACCCTTAAGAAATACAAACAAAGAGCTTCTTCTCAAGAACTGTATGACAAATTGAAATGATATTACGCCTGAATGATCAGATCATGGTCCTTAACGAAATGTTTGTTTTTGGTGCTGATAAAAAATTCAAGATGGCGGCCACTACGTTACATAGTTTAACATAGGACCCTATGGGAATACATATTAAATTGCATCATTCTGGTCAATTCAGGTGAGCGATTACAGGCTCCTGGGAGCCTCTGGTTTTAATTGTGGCCTGAAACTGTGGTCATTCCTGGAAACCTTGAGAACATTTTTAGCATTTTTTCTTTGAGGTGAAAAATAAAAGAACATATGCTTTCAATTGTAGGAACCTCCCACACAGAACAGAACTAGCACAATGTCATCAATACAGGTAAGGTAGATTCTCGGATGATATCTTGCTTTAGGACCAGTGCGGTACTCTGAAACTTTTTTGTGCTTCAATCAGGGGTTTTTTAGAATAAAAGTTTAGTGGCCACATAGTGACAGAGTAATGTAGTAATGACCAGTGCCATCTGTAACACATTGGGTGTGTCCTAAAACTAGTCTACATGTATTTGACAAATTTTGTTGAACTTGAACAGGAATGTTGCCTGTGATATGAATTTTTATCAGTTGATTTTTATAGGAGTTATTATCCCCTCGCCATACGGAGTTGAGGAGGGGAAATAGCGTTTCGCCCGTCCGTCCATCTGTTCATTAGAGGTTAAGTTCGTTAAAGTTCTGAATTTAGGATATTACAGGCCATACATCAATATAACTTGGTGAGTACATGCGTCCCACATAGTTACAAAGATTCAGAGGCAGATGTGTCACCTTGACCAACATTTTACGCTTCAGTGACTCGCGTTCAGTTTTGCGTTTAAGTTCCAAATCTAGGATACTACAGACATTGTTCCATATGCATACCTTGTTGACACATCACATCCTCTATTTAAACTGGAAAGCAAATTTGTTGAAAGTGGCATTAAACCCAAATCAGTCAATCCTTTGTCAGATTTCTCATGTTTGTTTTGTAATTTTGTCATTTCGCTATATAGGGAATTTGCATTGTCAGAGATGAGAAAAAGTCTGATAGTTGCTGAACTTTCTGGAAGTTGTTATTTCTGCTAGTCCAGTCACAATATTGGGACTGTTCTCCATCCTATACAATTTAAAGATGGATCTATTGATCTTGACATTTTAGGACATACACCTAAGCACAGGATCACTCAGGAGAAACAGATTACGCTTGGGGGCACCTAGAAGGGCAGCTACAAGGTGTCGGGAAAATATATCCAACTATGCTGCAACTTGTCATGTGAGTACAGCAAAGGTTTAACAAATGTTGTCTTATTTTAACAACAAAAGTACATGTATATGTGTTCTATCTGGATATTATACTCTCTTGTCTAATCTAAGGGGCATAGCCCCGCAGATTAGAACGAGATTATAATATGCGATTTACATTTCAGTAATTATTTGTTATTCAACTTGTCACTGTATTGGTCATAAAATTGGTCTGAAGTAACAGGGATGAAAAACAGATGCTAATGTTTTGACTAAAGAAATGGATAATTGAAATTGAATAAACATTAAATTGCATAAACATAGCTAAAACTAATTTTATACAAAAAGAGAATCAAAAGTTGAACAAATTTTAGTTATCAATTCAGTATTTAATTTGAATATTATTTGACCACCTTTTCAATAAATTAGTTGACCACTTTTTTTCTGAACTGTGTTAATTGGTGTTCTAATCTATCAGTCACTTTTTTCTTAATTTCTTTATCATTTAAGGTAGTATGGGGGTCTAATAATTAAAAATGATAGATATAGCTCATACTTTCTGTGTTTGACAAAAAAAATGTAATAAAAATATGGGGTCACCGCTCATGAGTTATGTTATATTCAAATTTTGTGGTTTCTGTGCTCTAACTTTAGTTTGCCTTAGCCGGTTGATTTGGGGTATTGTAACTATTACTGTTCAAGAGTTATGCCCCCTTTTAACATGTTGAAGCGGGGGCATCTGTGTCCCATGGACACATTCTTTACTGTCATTTTATCAATGTTACTTTTGTTTATTTGCATTTTAAAATTTTATGTCATTTAAAATTTGAGTTAGTTGAGTTACCCAGAAACAGGATTTTTTTTTTTGGGGGGGGGGGCGTTACCCTATAGGGCTCTGTTTACTTGTGATGTTTGAACTAATAACTTTTTATGATGTAAGAAATTTGTGAATTAATAGATATGCAATGTTATTGAATTTTTTTTATTTTATTTTTTTAACAGAGGCAGCAGTCTGGAAGACAAATCACGGTAAGCAAGGTAAGAAATTCTATTCCATTGAAATATAACAGTTGATGTTTTCCACACAAACAATAAAGGATACTATCATTGTGTACAGGACAGAAACCAGCTTTCGACACTTTTCAAATTCCAAGATTTTTAATTTATCACCGCTTGACAAGAGAAGGGGTATATTGGGAGTTTTTAGTCCATATGTTCATTACACTTGATTTTTTTATGATATTTAAGTAGGTGTAAAGCATTGTGATACCACTACTCTCTTTACTTAAATAGGAAATTCATTTGGAACAGAGTGTACAGAATCCTGTAAGCAACCAAGGGGTTTTGTCAAGGTATTGCCTGTCATGGCCAATTTTAATGTGCATGTTTCAGTTTAATACATGTTATTGCATGCAGATTTGATGTTCATCATTACTACAAACTGATTTTCAGTTTTAATCAAAAGTGATATTTGTCATTTAGAGTAGACTAATTATGATTAATTTATAATTTTAGGCATTTCAGTGGCGGAAACAGGACAAAATCCAACATTTTTTCCTAATTTTCAAATGTTCACAATTTGAACTGCCATTTTTTTTGCCAATTTTATAAAACTGTTTATGGAAAAGCATTAACTGTTTTATGTATATGGAAAAAAATATAGAGGTTAAAGTATGCATTTTACCTTTTTTAGACTTTCAACTTATGAAATTGAATTACTCTGAATGCATGATCATACATGAAAAACTTCCATAACTGATCTCAGATACCATGCTTTAGCTATTGTTACATTATTTGATTTGAAAAAAAAAGTTTTATACATTATTATTGGTATTTTTATTTTCTTTGAACTCTGTTTAGCATTTTTATGCAATAATATCCTGTGTGGAACCTCTCTGGTGTAAGAGTTGTTTCCCCTTACACATGAAAGAACTTTTGTACAAAGGCAATCGGATCGTCCTCGGCTATTTCCGTACTATCGTCGTAAAATAGGCCTCGGAAGTAAGTCTGTATGAATAGGTACCTTTTTTGGGAGTTAATCGGCTTTCCGCCCAATTACGCATAGTTACAGTAACCCCTACACTTAATCAATCTAGACCCTTTATTTTATTCTAAATGCTAAAGTTAAAAAGTAATTCTAATATGACCCTCTGTAATCGCTATAAAGTTTCAACTATTATATAAAATCTGCAATATAACCCTCGCATGTTCTTGTCTTTTTAAAGATATTTATTGTAGCTGTGCTACCTTTACCCCACGTAAAAGCACGTGTCCACATGTAAAAGCACGTGGTTTTCTGTCAATATTTACATTCTGGGCTATTTACAGCGAGAAAAGCGTGCAGAATATTTGCAAAATAGGAAGATGGGAACGCCCACGTGTTGTTGTTATGATGCGTGTTTCCAAGATTCTTTCAAATGATACGGACTCATTTTTCGTTATTTGGATGATTTAAACAATTTTTTAAATATTTTTATTAATTTGTCTCTTAATTTCGTCTTAAAAATCCATGTAACAATTAATTGACAAAATCGCTGTTTAACAAAAATTACAGAGCCTTGTTGCCATGCTGTCATCTTTGTTTTGTAAATTCACGTGACATAAAAATAATTAACATAATGGCTACTACTTACTTCCGAGGTCAGTTTATCGATCTTTGTCGGAAATGGCCGAGTGAAATATTTGGTGGGGGTGGTTTTTTTAATTTAAATTTATTGGTGGTACCCCTAAATTTCATGGGCATTCTGCCCCCAGGAGACATTTTTTTTCTGGAATAGCCCTGAGCGTATGCTCTGAATTTTTCACAAATGACATAAAATGGTTTAGGGTCGGCAATGAAAAATTGGGGTTGGTCGGGAAGCAGGAAACAAGACTATATTTTTTTTTGGGCCTTATTGAAACTGTTATACAGGTTTTCTTTGATTATTTCAATTCTACAAAATACTAGACCTGATTTAGTGAAAAGACTTTTCCATTAAAGATGGATAAACACAAACGAATGATTTTATAAAATACATACAACATATACAAATTCTTGTCGCTGTGCCTACTGTATTAGACCTTTTATATACTTTGGTATATGATGGAACAAAGTACAATGCATGTATAGTTGCAAATATTGTATAAAATTGGATGCAACATTTTTCACACTATGAAACACAACTATGAACTTTCAAATATGTAAGTTATTTTGCTGTGAAAAGTATAGATTTGATCATCAATGATGATTAATGGTCAAACAACCAAGTGCTATTCTCTGAGCAATCAAAACCATAATGTATTGTTGGATGACCCTTATGAATAAATATATTGACATTAATTTCAATCGAACATTTATGCTTAGAATTAAATTTTTTTTAAAAGTGCTAATCAATGATGCATATTTTTTTTATTTGAAATAGTGCTATAGATGATGTCTATGAGGTGATAGATAGTGAGGATGAAGAGTTGCAAAGGGCACTTGAAGCAAGTCTAATTCCTGATACCCACCAGCAGTATGTATGCAATATGAATTTCAAAATGGGACTGTCAAGAATTTGTTCAAAGATAATTTAAACGAAAAATTAGTAGATAAGTGACACATGCTTCATTTCACTGCGCCAGACTAGGCTAACGTTCCAATTAGCATATGTATGGCATGCCATATTTATATTTATTCTGCTTTCAAGATATTTCATATACTTTATATCCATATATTCCGAAATAGTTTCCGATCGATAAAATTGGTCGTTCCAGAGTTGTGAACCTTGAAATAGCATTTTTTAGGTCTATGCATCATTCCAGTTAGATTGATGACCTTGAACAAGTCCTCATTTGACTGCTCTGTTGAAAATTGGGTTGGCATCAGTCCCTGGTGTTTGATGTTTTTTTCTTTTGTTTTACAGAGATGTCCAATCAGAGAATGTCAAATTAGAAAAATTAGTCATTGATTTCCAGGATAATGTAGATGAAAGTAGAAAGCAGGAAATAATAGTGTCGAGGAGAAATGTGCTTTCAAGTGCTTTTATAGCACTGAAAAGGCCTGCATTTGATGTCACTTGTAAATTATATGTAAAATTCAGTGGAGAAATGGGGGATGATCATGGGGGACCAAGACGTGAATTTTTTCGGTAAGTTAATGACAGGTAATTTTACTTTGAAAATTTACAGTACATGTATTTCAGGGCTCAAGGTATTTTAAAATATTTGGTAGTTCCCTCATTTTACAGATGCTAGAGATGTTGATTCTTGATTGGATAGCTCACCTGCCAGAATGGTCTTTTGTCCTCTACCAAAATGGTGTCCATCATGCCACCCTGCTAATTAAGATGGCTGTCATTACTAATAAATTGAAAATAAGTCAACAAATCCTTCAAAAATCTCAGAAACTATGGAGCAAAGGGGTAGGTTTGATTAGGTTCATTTTTGGCCCTAAAATTCCACTAAAATTTTGTTTTCGAAATGGGCTGAATTAATGCAGTAAAATATTTGAATATATGTAAAAACTACATATTTAACACATTTTGCAATATTCCATCAATGATGACAGCATAAAATATGCCTCTTTCATTAAAATCTGAATGTTTTGTGAAGTTTTTTATGTACAACCTTGAAACTTCACAGGAAGTAAGTATACATATTGAAGTTGTACATAAGGGATTATGAAGTTAATGTCTTCCCTTTCCAGGTTTCTCACACATTTACTTCCTTAACGCATGACTTAAGTCTGAGGTCAAGTGGGAGCACAAAAGAGCGTGCAACTATGGCAAGCCGTTTTACTATTTATTATGGCAGGCCGTTTTACTATTTATTCTAACTTCAAGATATCTCATATAATATATAAGATATCTTATATAATCTAGTTTTTATAAGATATCTTCTAAAGTTTATAAGATATCTTATAAAGTATATAAGATATCTTATAATGTTTATAAGATATCTTATAAAGAAAATTATATGAGATATCTTATATACTTTATAAGATAATGTTTATAAGATATCTTATAAAGAAAATTATATGAGATATCTTATATACTTTATAAGATATCTTATATATTATATGAGATATCTTATATAATTTATAAGATATCTCATATAATTTTCTTTATAATATATCTCATATAATTTTCTTTATAAGATATCTTATAAACTTTAGAAGATATCTTATAACGTATATAAGATATCTTATAAAGTATATAAGATATCTTATAAAGTTTATAAGATATCTTATATATTATATGAGATATCTTATATATTATATGAGATATCTTATATATTATATGAGATATCTTGAAGTTAGAATAAATAGTAAAACGGCTTGCCATATGCAACATCTTGTTCTTGGTTGCTTTTTCTCAGCACACCTGACTCGACAACAAAATTTGACATGCTAATATATTCTGATATAATTTATTATGATAGTTTGTTTTCAGTGCAAAATTCCTCTTATTGAACTGATTTGCAGGCCAACTTTTTCTTTTGTATAAGTCCACATTTGTTTGTTACGAAGTCAGTATGCTGGCGAGATATTTCTGTGTCCACAATTTTTGTAATATCTCTCTACTTTATGATAGTCTTCCACTAAAGTAAAATTTCCATTCAAACTGTCAAAGACAACAACACTTTTTCATTACAATGGACTTCCTATTCTTCAGAAGTTTTAAAACAATATAGACTTAAATGTTCACCTACAGAAGAACAATACCTATTGTATTACTGTCCAACATCAGTTTCACCTCTAGGAGATTTAACACCTGTTCATTCATCAGTATAGGAAAACTGATAGCGGAATTGGAGTTTGTCTCCCACAAAAGTTGCATTATATTTGCAATAAATATTTTCAGTTATTTTTTTATTGCTAGAGTATGGTGTCCTTTGTGTCTACACAATTGTTTAATCAACACCTTTTATATTTTTTCAGACTTGCTATACAAGAACTTAGTATGTCATCTTTGTTTGAAGGCAAAGAAGATTCAAAAATCTTCTCACACAATATACAGAAACTTGAGGAGGAGGAGTATCGATTAGCAGGTAGACTTGTTGGTATGAGTATTGCCCAAGAAGGTCCAGGAATGTACTTCCTTAATGGTTACCTGTATGACTTACTGGTTGAAAAAGATGTAGATCTATGTATGATGGACCTAGATGTTCTTCCAGATGAAGAAACCAAAAACATTCTTCTGCAGGTAGTTTTGATATTTTTTTTTAAATTCTATTTCTTTGATTTCACCATTTTTGCAGAGGATACCCAAGATATATTCATGAGAAATGAAAATATTTAATTTTTATTAGTAATGAAAAATATTTCACAAAAGTATAGTGCTTCCAGTATATGTGTTTTTGCACTAACATAATTTATTAGTTAAGTGTTGCAAGTTCCTAACAGTTCATGTATTTTTAGCTCACCTGACCTAAAAGGTCATGTGAGCTTTTGCCATCACTTGGCGTCCGGCGTTAAACTTTACTTCAAAGATTTTCTCCTCTGAAACCACCAAGCCAATTTGAACCAAACTTGGCAGCAATGGTCCTTTAGTGGTCCTCTTTCAGATTTATGTCCGATGACCTGGCCTAAGATCCAAGATGGCCATTAGCGGGGAACGTAGTTTAACATAGAACCCTATGGGAAATACATACAAACATCTTCTTTTAGAGAACCACTGAATGGATTGAAACCAAACATGGCATGAATGTTCCTTATGAGGTGCTATGAGAGAGTATTTAAAAATCTTCTGATGAATTTGGTAGAAATACAGGTGAGCGATTCAGGCTCCTGGGAGCTCTGGTTTGGGTTTATTCTTGGATCAACATAAACCAACCAGGCCTAGGAAACTGAAGTGCCAATCATGACATAGAAAGAACTTTCAAAATCTCAAGAAAAGACTACAAAGTAACCAATTGAAGCACTTCATCAGAATGCAATCAGGTGAATTTTTAAACAGGCTCTTGCTTCACATCTTCCATCTTTTTATTTTCCAGTATAATAAACAAAACTCGCATTTTGCATGTATGAAAAGATTTTTCAGGCTTTTATTTAAAGAGTTGGGGGTTGTTTAACCCATACAAAACTAGATTCGTTTGAAAAAAATTGTGACATTTAAAACCATTCCTTGCAGAATTTTTATTTTTATTCTATTTATTTTTTTTAGCTCAAAAATGTAAATTCTGACAGAAAGCGGGATCAGTTTCTCTCCAATCATGGCGATTGGTTAGTAGACCAAGGTTACCAACATGCTTTCAGATTGAAAATTGAAGATCGGGAAAAGGTGGTTATTTCTTTGGTTAAACAGCTGATATTTTACAGGTAATTACCGGTAGTCATTTCCCCCTCGCCAACAAATTTGTGAGGGGATATATATTGGTGGTAATGCTGCTGTCCCTCCTTCTGTAACATCATTGTCTTATTCCTTAGTAAATTCTGGAAGACTTGATTTTTAAGTACATAGGTCACAGGGTCATGTCGCACAAGTGCATGTCACACTTCGTGTTGCCCATGCTATCTTGCTGAACACTGATGACTTGATAGTTTGTCAGTTGAAACCAGAGGCTCTTTATATTCATATTAAATGTGTATGACAATGTGTCTATCTATCAATCAAGCAACCCTTTCCCTTCAAATTATTGTGTAATTGTACTCTCACATATTGCCCCTCATGGGCCCTATAATTGGAATAATAAACAATTTGAATTTGAATTTGTTGATATAATAGCCAAAAATGCAATCCCATAGGGTCTTAACTTGAACTGGTCTCATTCCTATACTAACTGGTAGGAATCCTCATCCATCTCATTTATAAGCTTTTATAAATTTTTTTCAGAACTTCTGCAGAAATTAAACAATTCACATCTGGTCTGGAGGATGTATTCAAGTTGTGGAGTTTCATTTTGAAACATCCAAATGAGTTTAAAGAAATATTCTGTTTTAAAACAGAAAAACTTACCAAAGCAAAATTCCTCAACTTGTACCAGATAGCATGGAGCCCAAATGGTAGCAACAAGAGGATATTGGAAGAAGAATCCATATACTCTTGGGAGTTATTTCTTCAGGATATTGATGGTAATTTTAACTATAAATGAATGTATCTTAAGTCCATAATTTATCTACACTGAATTCACCTAATGACACCCAAGAAGCTTGAAAAAAAAATTGGGAGTGATTTTAAATAGAATTTGCAAAATCATTTTTTTTTATATTTGTAAAGCTCAGTTCAGAATTTTGTATGATTCTGCAGTTCAGGGTTTTGGGGAACAGAAACAATTTTCTTCCCTATGTATCCGTTAGCCGTTTCCTTTGATAAATTTATCTTATTTGTATAGATTTTTTATTATGCTTAGATGGTATCATACACGTCTTAACAGTTTTACTGTTGTTACTGAAGTTGAAAAACTAGAAAAATCTGTTTCTGCCAGTTGTGTGTTAGCACTAAGCAATGGGGCAGGGAGTGCTTAGGGCTGTTCCAGCAAAACATACATGGGGGGGGGGGGGGGGTAGGCACTTGAAAATTGGAGTAATCATCCATAGAAGTGATTTTATTTCACTTATACCCACCCATAGAAGCAAAAGCAGAAGCTTTATAGGCACCAACAGAATCAAATTAAATAGTTAAAAAAGCATGATTTTGAAAATTCTGCAAATCTGGATTATTAATTATGCTGATTTTTAAAAATATATAGCAAAAGAATGCTTTTTAAAATCATGTTAATATCAACTTAGTTTTCATTTAAGCAGAATAGTCAAGTAACTTTGTGTTTATATATTCACATCCTTGTGTTTTCATGTATCACATTATTTGAAAAAGAAAACAGATGCCCCCGCTTGCACATAATTTCTGAACGGGCAAAAAACTGGTATAGTAAAATTTACAATAACCAAATTCGAACTTAATCTGTATATAATGATAAAAAGTATTGTGTATAAGTTTTAAATGATCATGATCAATAAGCTAAGGCAAACTAAAAGGTAAAAACGTTAAAAAAAACTTCCATTTTTCATATAAGCACCCACAGAAGCATATTTTGAGGTCCAGCAATGGACCATAGATGCACTTTCCACTCACTAACAACCAAGTAGATAATTTTTATATTTTGCCTTCCCCCCTGTCCCATGTATGTTATGCTGGAACAGCCCTGATAGGCAGTTTCATCCTTGTAATGATTCAAAATTTTGCCTTTGACACAAACTTGAAAATAAAATTTTGTGATTAGTTATTAAAAACATTTATAAAGGTCTTAAATGTTCATGATTTATTTCATGCTTATTTATATTTATTCAATGTAATGAGATATTTTATGAATAAAGAAATATGAAATGTGGTATTATTATAAATGAGACAGCCATCCAGAAAGAATTACAAACAATTCAGAGCTTATGCTGGCAGCCAAAGTGGGCAAAGAAGTCACCCCCTGGGTGTTCATTTCGCTCTACAAGTCTCTCAGGACGAAGTTGAAGTTGCTCTGAATTTGTGAAGTTGCTCAAGTCACTGTAAATCTCAAAAGGTTGAAAAAAATTCGTGAAATTCTAACATTCGGATGCAGACTTTTGTCACATTGACAGATGTGCCATCTAAAGGCTAAATTCTTATGCCAACGTGATATCATCACTGAATTGTGTTTGTTAAGTATTAATAGGACAAATTCACAAAAAAATTGCTCTTAATATTTCAGCTAACATTGAAATAAAGTGGAATTTCAGGTCCAAGTATTTCCCTTCCCAAGCTTACCCCCTTTGTGATGTATCACACATAAACTTTTCTTTATGAGCTATCTTGTATACTTTATTTATACATGTAGACTTAGACATTAGATATCTTATAAAGTATACAAGATAACTTGATGGTGAGATAAATATGAATATTGGGTGCCATAAAAATTCCTGATATTTTCATGACAGCATCAGTTTAAGTGAAAAAAAAATGATTTGTCATTTCAGAGAAAGAAGTTGATGCAACATTTGAAGAACTGTTAGTTTTTATCACAGGTGCAGACAAAATCCCTCCAACAGGATTTATGAAAAAAATTGACATTGAATTTTTTGAAGAAGTTGGAAGACTCCCGTTTTCATCTACCTGTTCATTGTCCTTTACCTTACCACGAGGTATTGCAGACGCAGATAAGATGAAGAAAATTCTATTGCAGGCCTTGAAGGAATCTTATGGATTTGGCAAAGTCTAAAAATAATTTGCGAATAAGGACAGAATGTAAAAAATGCCATCTAAAACTACAAAAAGGGATACACCTTCTCTCTTGTAAAACTGATATGGAAAAAATGAATTTCATTGATTAAAAAAATTGTTCTATGCAAATGTATTGTTCAAAGCTTGCCTGTGACCTATTGCTATCACTTTGTGTCCATTGCCTGTCCTCAGCTACATAAAAGTTATCTCATAAACCACTTTAAAAAAGGGATAAAACTTTGGTTGAATGTACTTAGATGATCCAATGCCAGAAATTTTGTGGGCATTCCAACCAGGACCCTATGAGAAAAAACATGTACAAACACTTCTTCTTATACACCTGAATGGATTGATACCATACATGTTATGAATGTTCCTTATGAGGTGCTAAGGGCTATTCCATTTAAATCTACATTCCAGGAGGGGAACGCCAGTAATTTTAGACCCCACCACCTATGGAATTTTTCTCTTATTTCTTTTACATTAATTTATAAGAGGACCACCTAAAGACCATTGCTGCCAAGTTTGGTTCAAATTGGCTTCACGGTTTCAGACAAGAAGAAATTTAAGTGATTTTCTCATAGGGTCCTATGTTAAACTAAGTTCAGCTATGGCGGACATCTTGGATCTCGGACCGGGTCATCAAAACACAAATCTGAAAGAAGACCACATAAGGACCATTGCTGCCAAGTTTGGTTCAAATTGGCTTGGCGGTTTCGTTTCAGAGAAGATCTTTTAAGTAAAGACGACGACGGACGCCAAGTGATGGCAAAAGCTCACATGACCTTATAGGTCAGGTGAGCTAAAAATTGAGTCGCAAATAATGGGCTCTATGTTTAAGCCAAACACTGTAACTAAACTCCAAAATTTAACCTTGATCATGTTGGTTATAGCAACTATAAACAAGAGGCTCAGTGGGCTGAGCCTGTATCGCTCACCTGGCAGTACCAAGTATAAGTTCATTGTCCAAATGGTTTCAGATGAAAAGAATATAAAATTTGACCAATCAGAACATATAAAAGCTTTTGTCGGCCATTTTGTTTCACGGTCTAGAATGATTTATGCAAAGTTTATAAAGGACCTTCCATAGATGCTCCATACCAAAATTCACTTCATTTAGCTTTATGGTTTCAGAGGAAAAGAAGTTTTAAATTTCGACCAATCAGAACATGTAAATGTTCATGGCGGCCATTTTGTTCAACAGACCAAGATGATCAATGCAAACTTTGTAAAGGACCTTCCACATATGCCCCATACCAAAAATCAGTTCATTTGGCCTTATAGTTTCAGAGGAGAAGAAGTTTTAAATTTCAACCAATCAAAACATGTAAATGCTCATGGCAGCCATTTTGTTTCACGGACCAGGATGATTTATGCAAATTTCGTAAAGGACCTTCCATAAATGCTCCATACCAAAAATCAGTTCATTTGGCTTTACGGTTTCAGTGGAGAAGAAGTTTTAAATTTCAACCAATCAGAACATGTAAATGCTCATGGCGGCCATTCTGTTTCATGGACTGGGATGATTTATGCAAACTTTGTAAAGAACCTTCCATAGAAGCTTCAGGCCAAGTTTCAGTTCAATAGGTCCAGGGGTTTCAAAGGAGAATATGATAATGTAAAAGTTTACAGACGGACGGACGCCAAGTGATGACAAAAGCTCACATGGCCTTTGGCCAGGTGAGCTAAAAATCATTAGAGTTACAGGCCTTGAGTGCAACAGTTATATAGTCTTAGGCCTAATAAAAAAATACCTGTTTTTCCGCTAACATGCCAAAAAAATTAGGGGTAGGTAGGTAGGCATTAAATTTTATTTTGTTTGTATATTTTACCTAGGTTGCACTATGAAAACATTCTGACTTTAATAGTGCTTGTTCAAAAATGGCAAAAAATATATCGGGGGTAGGCCCAAAAAATTAGGGTAGGTCGGGTTAGCGGAAACACAGATATATTTTTTTAGGCCTTATTGGCGATAAGCAGCTACTTTTGGAAAGAGTAATGCTTTTCCACGATTTGATTAAGATTTTACTATTTTTTGAAACATTTTGAAATTTGAAGTACAAAATTTTAGGACCAAAAAGGGGCCTTATCTTACCTTGTCTTTTAATTTAAAATTACTCTCAATACATGTAGTTAGAAATTATATTGGGGGTCATATAAAACCAACTTATAGTATGTAAACTGTTGAATGTGGGAAATATAATTTATTTAATTGTTGTAAAAATATTTTTCTAACTTTTCAATATGCAAATAGAAGAAAACCCAATTCAGTCTTATAAATGGTTATGGCTATTCCATTAAAATGGATGTGGGATGGTACGAAGTGAGTTTTGAAAGCCCCTACAACTAATTTTTATTTTTACATACTTTTTTCATTTTTTACCATGTATCTTTTCGGCAGGTCCACAACCAAAGTCCAAAAAATAATTTTCCTCCCACCCCTTCAACATCCATTTTACTGGAATAGCTCTTGCAATAACAACAAGAAAAATCTTATTACCTTCATTTTTTTTCATAATAAATGCTAACACAACTATATTAATAAATATCATTCACTTGGGTTTCCTGTCAATCAAAATTTTTGTGCACGTTGCAACACTTACAATATATGTCTCACCTCTAAAGACAGGCAAGACATGTACAATAATTAAACTGGTTTGCTGTATTTTATCACTAAACCTTCCTAATTTCTACACAAACTTGCTGGATCAGCATAGATAAATATTGAAATACAATAGGCATTCTACCTATGACACCTATCACTGAGTCCTCATCAAATGAAGACAACGATTATATTTTTCACGGAGGTCTTCTGGAACAGAAATTACCATGTTCAATTCTTCTGTCCTTTCTTGGCTGAAAAATGGCCTCTCCTCTTCATAATCAGGGAAATTGTCAATATTTAATTGAAAATGTTGTAGAGAATTTTGAAGTGTGGTCTCCAAAGAATCTGTATTGAAAATATTTGTGACAGCGGTGGACGAAGAATGTAGGTTGTCCAAAACTCCACTGAACCATACTTCTTCTGGAGACCTATTGTTTTCAGTTCTTAATTTGTGCTTATTCCAAGCAATGCGAAACCTTTCTAACCTTGATTGAATGATTGGAATGAAGACAAACCGTAAACAAATCAATTCTTCTTCACAGTTCACGTTTATGATGCCTTCATCTTCCATGTCATAAAATAATTTGTAAAATTCATGAATAACTTGTTCAAACACATCCCTCCATAAACGTTCAATCCTCTGGTTATGAATAGATCTCCCAGCAATAATGTTATTGGGTCTGTCCCTGTTAACTAAGTTCATAAATAAGCCAACCAATAAATTTTCTCTACCACAATCTGATCGAACTAGGGCTGGAACACCATATCTTGCACAAGCAGGAACAAACTTTCTCTGCACTGTTGGCCCGGTCCTGATCAATCGGCTGGTCACGCCAAGCCCTTGAACTTGACCTGTTTCCAGAATCTACAACAATAGTACCATTTATATAGGTTGGGTTCAAGAAGGCGGTGGCTTATGGGTCAATCGTGTAGATGTTACTTTGGGCGGTTGTCTTGCCGGGCAACCCCTGGCACAAGGCTTGCGCCCATTAAGAGGTACTCTATGCGAGTATCTTGCCCTTGTAGCCCTAGTGCTTGTCGCAAATGTGGCAAGTATACATCGTTTTGGTGCTGCTCCGAGGTGGGCGGGGAGCAAGGGCAACGAACCATTCAAAATCACCATGAGTTCTTCAAACAAAACAAAAAACCAAACAAGTGCTAAACGGAAACTTTCGGATACCAGTGATGATGAGGGACATTCAGTTAAAATTCAAAATCTGACATCAGACATATTTTCTAAATTTTTGGTCTTGACTAGTTTAAATTCTGAAAAGCCATTGAATAAAGTTTCACCTTTTCTTTTACAAAAGTCTATTGAAAGTTGTGCAGGTCATGTTCAGAAGGTTACAAAAATGAAAAATGGAAGTCTTTTGGTAGAATGCTTGAGACAGCAACAATCGAAAAACCTTCAGTCACTTACTTCAATTGGAGATATCAACATTTCTGTTACTCCTCACAGGACTTTGAATTCTTGTCAGGGAATTATTCGGGACAGGGACCGTGATTTGGCTGATCTATCTGAAGATGAAATTCTAAAGGAACTAAAATCACAGCATATTTCAAAAATCAAAAGGTTTACTAAAAAAATGGACAACAAAACAATTAAATTGAACACCTATTTACTCACTTTCGAACTCTCTTCAATACCTGATCACATCTACCTTGGACCATACAGAATACGAGTTGACACCTACATTCCGAACCCTACCCGCTGTTTCAAATGCCAGAAGTTTGGACACGGGAGGAGTTCATGCCGGGGAACCGAAAAATGTGTCAAGTGTTCTGTAGAAGGTCATTCCAGTTTTGAGTGTGACGGTACCGTTAAATGTGCAAACTGTGGTCTGGATCATTTGGCGAATTCTCGAAATTGTGAATTTTATAAAAAAGAATTGGAAATTCAGAAAACAAAAGCCGAAAAAAATGTAAGTTATCTAGAAGCTAAAAGAATGGTCTCTGCCTCGAATAATTCGACTTCAACTACGTCTTACGCGGACAAGGTAAAAGAATCCATAACCATGAGATCTTTTGCCTCTCAAACTGAACTTACCTGGCCTGATGGGGCACAAATGCCAACACCTTTACCTTCATCAAATCAATCAAAACCCCAAAGCTCCCAAGCTAAACCATCAAATTCCGTTCAAACGACTGAATCGCTACCTTCTCAAAGGTCAGGCAAAACTCAGCAGCCATCATTATCATCCACAAAAACTTCATCTCAGAATCAAAAAGCATCTCAGAAACCCTCATCATCCAAAAAAGATACAAGATCTTCGTCAACTGACAAAACAAAAAACAGACAAGCTTCTAATCGTCTCTCAAAAGCTGAAAAAAATCTGATACTCAACAAATTCAAAGACCTCTGCTCAGAGTTCGAAAACGATGTTGACGAAGACACTGAGCAGATGGATACCACTTCAAATGAAAATATAGAATCTATCTGGGGAGATCCTTTAGTATCTACTATTGACTCCTCTCTCCATGTTTCAGAATCCTGCGCCGCGGGTGGTCGACACAGAAATAGTTCACATGAACGACCGAGAAAGAATTTTTCTCCAATTCGTCCACCTAAACAATGAATTCTTTCATACAATGGAATTGTCGGGGCTTAAAAATAAATTTATTGGAGCTATCGTTACTTGTACAAGCTTTCCTTCCTGTTGCCTTTTGCCTTCAGGAAACACATCTAAAAGAAAACGATAATGTGAACATTAAACAATATTCTCTGTACAGCACTCATGTTAAAAAAGACGAAAGAGCTGCAGGCGGCTCATCAATTCTTGTTAAAAATGGTATAATTCATAGTCAGATTAAACTGAATACTCAATTACAGGCAGTTGCTGTCAGACTTTCTCTTCAGAAAACTCTAACATTATGCTCTATATATCTACCTCTATTAAAGTAAACCATTTCTGGCAATAATTTACCATGAACAGATTCATAATAAACTATACCTTGTTAAATTACATTAGTCATATTGCAACATTGTAATTACCCATCACAGCGAGAGCAGTACACATGCACAATATTGCTTAATTAGCACACTGGTTGTAGAGCTGTTCCTGTTATAAATCACACTCATACTCTAACATTAATATGATATTGCACATCTGCTTTTCATTACATACATTTTGTATCACAGCGAGAGCACTGGTTGTGGCTGTTCCCGTTATAAAACACACCCATACTCTAACGTAAAATATGAACTACTACCAGCTGTTCCCGTTATGAAACACACCCATATTTTAACGTAAAATATGAACTACTGCCGTAATAATTAAAATGCACAAAAATTTAATAAAGCTACATAATACTTTGTATGTAATGTGTTAACATTTATCGTAAAGTCAAATAAAAGAGTAAAGTTCGATTTTAAATTGATTGATTCATTCATTCATGAATCTCCCGGATTGATTGTTATTATCGGATTATGTTAATTCTCACATGATACCTATAAACATGATAAACAACTATAACTGACATATTTAATAGATGTTTAACAGTGCTGTAACGCACAGCTCACCCTGTCTCGGGACTTGCAAAATATTTCACATTAACTACGATGTTCGACACGTGCGTTGCGATAAAGAAATCGAAAATTATTCTGTCGTTTACAATACGCCCATTAATATACCACAAATATATAATTTTCCAAATATGTTTGTCCTTATAATATTTGCTTATAGATCTATAACAAATGAAGTAATAAAAAATATACACTTCTTACCGTGTTATCCAGATTGATGTCAGGGAGCGTGTGACCTGAGGATCCACAGCAAAACAGCACGACCTGCCCAGAAATTATTCCGCCATACAGATGCACGATCGAAGGAAAAATTGTGCATTTACAAAAAAATTCAAAGTGAAATGATAAAAAATCATATATCATTTCTACAATTATTTTCATCAGACAAAAACGTAATAAAACTGTTCAAGCATCTCGCGTTATGTCTCAACACGGAATTATATTATTGTGCGCAAGAACAGAAAATATTAGACGCTGTTCGGTCGACCACAGCCTTGTAACGGCTATAAAGATTTCAAACACTTTCAAAGAGGTGAAATTGGGTGAAAGTCTGCGACGGCTAGAAAGTTGAGATAAATCTCAACTTAAAAATCAAAATCTAAGAAACATCTGAAGAAAATATCAAAATCGAAGAAACACCTGAAGCAAAAATCCAAGAAAGTAAAGAAAAATCACAAGAAGAAATTGCAGTCTTCCGTTAAATCATTAGAAGATATATTTGGATAAAATGGCTGCTTTATCTACTGATGGATTTCAAGAATCACAACCCAGTGGCCTGAATGTATTCTCCCTACCACCAACACAAACTGCAGTAGAAACAGTGTATTATGATGAGCATAGATCAACAGCACAGTTAAGTGGAACTGCACCAATAGAGTTTAATATTGCCGCGCAGAACTCGTTGGAGTATGTAGACCTTCGTAAAACAAAATTATGTGTGAAAGCTAGAATTAAGCATATGAATGGGGACAATCTTAAATCTGCAGAGTATGTTGGACCAATTAATAATTTCTTACACTCCATGTTCTCACAAGTGGATGTCACATTACAAAACAAACTAGTAACTTCAACTACCACACATTATCCGTACAAGGCCATGATACAAACACTTTTATCATATGGATCTGAAGCAAAGGAATCCCAGCTGACTAGTCAATTATGGAAAAAAGATAAACCAGGACATTTTGATGACAATGATGTGCAAAATGGGTCAAATTCGTCTCTTTACGAACGATCACAATATTTTAGCCAGAGTCAAGTTTGTGATATGGAAGGTCCGTTATTTCATGATTTATGCAGTCTAGACAGATATATGTTAATGCAGTCTAGACAGATATATGTTAAATCAAGTAGCCATTAATGTTAAACTATATCGTTCAAGACCCGAGTTTGCTTTGATGACAAGTATAAGCAATCCAAATTTTCAAATCATCATTGAGGACATTGTGCTTAAAGTGTGTAAGGTTCGTTTGAATCCTGCTGTCATTACGGCACATGCACAGAAACTACAAACAACAAATGCTAAATATCCCTACACCAGAACAGAAGTGCGTCTTATTTCTATACCTGCTGGGAGTCTCAGTTTCAATTACAATAATTTGTTCAATGGTCTACGGGCAACCAGGTGTGTTATAGGATTTGTGGACTCAAGTATTTCGAGTGGATCTTATGCATTAAACCCATTCAACTTTCAACATTTTAATCTTGGTCAGATATCACTTAAATTGAACCAAGTTCCTGTTGATGGAAATGTTATGCAATTGAATTATGGACCAACAAGTCGTACTATACTGTCTGCTTTTAACAGTATGTTTGAAGTGACTAATAAATGGATGCGTGACAGTGGTAATCAGCTTAACAGAGATGACATCGCGGGAGGAAATGCCTTGTATTGCTTTGATATAGAACCAAATTTCAGTGACGAAGGGCATTATTTAAATCTAGTGAAGCAAGGAACTTGTACTCTGGAAGCCAATTTCAACAAACCATTACAGAAGGCGACAACTTGCGTTGTGTATGCGGAGTTCCCGGCTTACTTCGAAATAAATTTAGAAAGAAACGTTATATTAGAATGAATACGTACCAGATACAGTGTGTTATTAACTCAGACATTGACATGAAACAATCAATACTTGGTGTATATCCATCCGATGAACTTTGTTGTATACACCTTAAAACGGGTACAGGTGTAATTGCCAATACAGACATCAAACAGTTACCAGGAAAACACTGGGTGGCGTTTTACTACAATAAAAATAACAGTCTTGAAATATTTGACTCATTTGGACGATCTAAAAAAGAACTTGCAACGTTTTTTGAATGCTTTATGCATAATTATACAAATATTCGTACCAACGACAAGAGACTTCAGAGCGATGATACGACAGTTTGTGGTCAATATTGTCTGTTCTATTTAATGTGTCGAGTGAGAGGATTCTCCATGCACCAGATTACAGAATTATTTTCTGAAAACCTTCAGCTAAATGACCAATTTGTATCTGATTTTATAGATGATCGTTTCCATTGTTGTGTGGACAATGTTTGTAGTGGTCAAACTTGTATTAAATTGAAATAAAGTATTGATTTTTATTTAGTGTTGTTGTCTCTTTGTATAAAACGACATTTCCTGAATCCCACTTTTCATTCTGCATAAAATCATTCAACAGGATGGTTGACTGGTGGGAGAAAGAGAGTTTACTCAAGTTTCAAAGTCCAACATCAATTTTTCTCGTTGGTTGTTCGAATTCTGGTAAAACGATGTATATCAAAAACATGCTTGAAAATGCAAATGGTGTGTTTCAAATACCACCCTCACATATATTTTATTGCTATAGTATTTGGCAACCTATGTTTGATGAAATGAAATCATCGATAAACAACTTACAGTTTTATCAAGGTTTCCCAAACATGGATGTTTTAGCAGAATGGGGGGCTTTACCAGGACATAAGATCATTGTTTTAGATGACCTGATGATGGAAGCTGCAGATAGTAAGGAACTGATTCATTTATTAACAGTTGGCATTCATCACCAGTGTATCACTTTGATTCAAATCTTACACAATCTATACTGTAAAGGTAAAGCTATGAGAACAGCCTCTCTGAATTGTCACTACTTCATTTTATTCCGAAATTATCGAGATCAACTACAAATACAAACTCTTGGCAAACAGATACTACCCGGACAGTCTAAATATTTCCAAAGTTGTTATTTGAAAGCTACGAGTGAAAAATACCGTCCATTAATTATAGACTTGAATCCACACACAGACAAAACATATCAGTTGACAACTAACCGTGGAGTTGGACAGACACCGATTGTTTATCAACCTACAGAATGAAGGATCTAGCGCAGTTTATTAATATATATATATATATAAATGCAACCCCTAAACAGCTGCCTCCATTGATTAACATACTAAATAAAGAACAATTGCAGTGGATCGTTGAAATTATATACAACGTGGTACAAGGTGTGTGTTCAATTTCAGAAGCAGACAAAAGTTTACTTACCAAGAAAAAGCATATCATACGTAAAATTGTCTCCAAAGGAGTAACACGTAAACAGAGAAAATTATACTTATTAAAATTAACCAAACTAATACCAGTTTTCGTAAAGAGTTATCTTCATCATGTCTCACGAAATGATTCTGATTCCCAAACTGAAGTATGAACAATTGCTCAAACAAGAACAAAAACAAGAAAAAACAGTGGAACCGCTCATAACAAATGAAAAGGGTGAAGAATACAATCAAGATCAAACACATAAAAAGTTTGAAAATACAAATATCAACCAACCTACAGAGAAAAGTGAATCATTGTATGATGATCACCAATCACAGATTCAGCAGACTGGTGAACCTGAAGTAATTTTACCGGGAAAAAAATCTATAAAACTTACCAAAAATCGTCAAAAAAATGGATCTTATATTACCAGTCTTGGACTTCATGCATAGCCATCACTTTCAAAAGTGACGGATTGCCGCAACCTACTCGAAACGTCGTTTTTCGGTTGTTGTCGTTCGCGTATTTCAAACAGAGTTTAACCGTGTTCGATTTCGGATACTTTCGTTTTTACAAAACCGGATGTCCAAATATGGAGTTCTATTTATAGTTATTTTCGACAAGATGGCAGAAAAAGAGGCAGATAACACGATGATGGAGGGTACTTCAGATTTTGATATAATGCATGTTTTAGCAATTGTTTGCATGACCCCTTTGGCATGCTATACACTAAGACATAAAGCTATTCATTGGCGCGAATAATTAAGCGATCTCGCTTTTTTTACAGGAGATCTGGCTTTTTGTAATCAACACATTTTTACCATGATAAATGAAAGTCACGCATACCCGTCACTTAGATAAATACAAAAGTTACGGCATAGCATAACTTTCTAAAGATATGGCTAACCATCACTTTCAGAGGGAGTCATCGTTTTTCTTCTACTGCATGAAAATAATGTCAGTGCTGATAATGAAAATGGTGAATCATTATCAGATGATAACTGAACAGTCGTACTAAACTCTTCATCACGACTATTTACACTGTCAATAAAATTTGCATTGATTATTTATTCACATTAATTATTTCTTTAAACTTAAGTTATCCTGTTTACACCCCCCTTCTTTTTCTCATTCAAATATTAATTTGCATGAGGGGATGCAAGTTTGTCATTTTGGTCCAGATATGATGGAGTCTACACAGCAAACTATTGTATTAACTTTCACTTTGTGTCTCAGCACTTATCCCTTATGCATGTTATGTATCCTTGATCAATGTGTTGCAGTTGTATCATGTGGCGCTCGGTGTAACCATAATTTCGTTTTAAATGGGCTTTTGTTTGATTGAAGGTTAATGCTAACTTTTTTTCAGGGGAAGTAAAGCCAACAAAAATGCATAAACAGAAATTAGGAAACATCTGCAGAATATGTGGGTTTGCTGTCAACAAGCCTATTGCAAAACAAAAATTTAGAGATGAGATTGATGTTTTATATAAAACTAACATAAATGATGAGGATCCAGAAATTTTTCCAGATAATACAGTCGACCCTCGTTACAACGACCAAGTCTGTAACCATCCGACAATGACGTTAAACTGAATTTGCTGTTGTAATGAATTTTCATGTAGAGTTCCGTTATTACCTCCCTTTGTTAAATCATAGCTTTCTGAAAATGTGTATTCTTGTAGCTAGTGGTGTGTATAGGTAAATATATCGTTGTAACATTATTTACTTGTATACATGTATGTAATTAATTTCAATAAAATCAAAATTATATCTTTGTATTGTTTTATTTTGTCTTGTTCCTTCTTTAAATAAACCATTTTGAAAGATGTAATGTTTTGTTATGAAGTAAATTGTACAATTTACTATCTTACCGGTCTTGACTAATAGAAAAACAAGTGAAGCAGTATAATATTTATTTTGACAGCAGATAAAACAAGAATAAATTAAAATTGCACTACATAAACATGAAAAGCACTAGTCACACAATATGTTAAAATGTTTTTTTTCTACATGATCAAATTGACAATGTTCACATGTTGACGAAATCAAACATATTCTTCTGCACACAAGCACCAGTATAACTGTCTATAGCACGGTAAGCTTTCCATAAAGCATCTAACGTGTGGTCGACCAATGGATGGGTTTTCTTCAAAAAACTTAATGGCATGACTGAGTCCATTACGTGCTACCGGTCTCTTGGTAGGAGGCTCTGGCTCGGATTCTGAATCGGAGTCGTCGCTAGCGGTGCGTGTTTCAGTTACCAACTCAATAATATGTTCATCGGAGAGTGTATCACCGGTTTCTACAGTTCTATCAGCGTCTACATATGTGCGAGCGTCCATTCTATCTTCAGGTGGCATACGTTGAAGTAGCTGCTGAAGCTCCGCTAATGGCACATCGTCGTCATCATCATCATCGGAATGTTGTTCTTGCTGAGGTGCAGACGGTAGAATTTGAACATGACGCCAACAGTTCACAATAGTTGAAGGTTTAACAGACTGCCAGGATTCCTTAACGTACGAAATGGCTAGTTTCAGGTTAACAGACTGCTCGGTGTTATCTTCGATACACTGTAAGAAATAGCGAACGAGTAGTTTGCGGTAAAATCCCTTAAAGTTGCGAATGATGCCGGCGTCCATAGGTTGAATGTGTGAAGTTGTGTTTGGTGGTAGAAATTTCACAGTGATGTTAGAAAGTCTCAAATCCTCAGATGAATGACTGGTTGCATTGTCTAACAGCAGAATAATTTTACGTGAAGAAAGTCTCATACGGCGGTTAAATTTGGTAAGCCAATGTTGAAAAAGTTCTGTTGTCATCCAGGCTTTACGGTTGTAAGTATAGTCAACATACACACTAGGATCAAAGGTTTTACCAAAGCAACGAGGACGGCGACATTTCCCAATAACTAACGGTGTGAGTTTATCAGTTCCTGTAGAGTTGGAGCAGAGAGCAACGGTGATTCTGTCTTTCTGTTTCTTTTTACCACGGACTGGTCCAGTTGCTAATGTTGAATTAGGCAGAAGACGGTAGAATAAGCCGGTTTCGTCCATATTGTAGATGTCATTTGGATCGTATGCGGCAAGCTCTTGTTGAAGTTGTTGTCTACCATTGGCTACGGCATTTAAGTCGGCGCTGTCTGCTTCCCCATGAGCTATGTGGTTTGAAATGTTATGACGTTTTTTGAACTTCTGTAGCCAGCCTTTTGAGTAGTGGAAGTCATCTATCTCGAGTTCGTTGCCGAACATTTTAGCTTTCTCAAGTAACATCTGGTCATTAATAATGGCATTCTGCGATCTGACGTCGGAAAACCACATAAATAGTGCTCTCTCTAGGTTTTCATATCTGCCGGTACGCTGGCGTAGTGAGTTGTCGTTGTCTTTTGGAGCAGCTGACCATTTGGCTTTGTCTCGGAGAATGTCGCTGACGGTTGATCTACCAACGGTTTTCCCCCATTCTTTGGTGAAATGACTGGCTATTTCATCTTGCGTAGCTCTTGGATGGTCAGTTTTATAAGTGACAATCTCTTTTTTCTCTGATATAGAAAACTGGGTACGGCGACGTTTAGCTGGCGGTTCTGACATGTTTACTGAATGATAATGAACATTACAAAATTGTTGGTCTATTTATTCATACTCAATGTCAAAAACTTTTTCTTTGATTTTTAATTATTACTTGATTAAAACAATGATTAAAAGCTACCGGTCAACTTTGAAGTTTCATCAAAAGTATAACTTTTTTGTAAAAAATTGATTGATAATAAATATTTAATTAGTTAAATAAAAAACAAAAACATATGGGTATAATCTACCCAAGCGCCAGTGGAAGCCATAAAATTAAATTGTTACACTTGTCGGTAAATCTTGTAATGTAATTACATGTATGATTGACATGTTTATTTTATACCTGTGATCTCAAGCGTGACAAAATCTAACACCTTTGTGACCTGGAAAAATGACAGCTAGTTACCGACAAATTCTTTGTCGTTCTAAAGAAACCAATTACGTTATGTTATGCACGTTTGTTACCGGAATGTTATGTCGGAGTCGGATACCGAATATTCCGTTATAAAGAGTTATTCTATAATGGATGCACGTTTGTTCCCGACATATTTATGTCGATAAGTGAATATTCCGTTAAAACGAATGTCGTTGTAACGCGGGTCGACTGTATCTGTAAATCACATACTGATGTTTTTTACCGATATAGAAAAGCTATGAACAAAAATAACGATTTTTCGACATCAATGGTTATGACTTCATTCATGGCTCACCATGACACTGATTGTGAAATATGCGCAACTCCTGTGAATACAAGGAAGAGAAAAGAAAAAAGCATCGCCCCAGGCAGAGGAAAGCGTTCCATGCTTTTTTTACCTTCTGTATCAACAGATATGGATACAAGTATGGAACGTAAAAATAATGATCTCAAACATACATTTGAAAAAATACCATTCCATGAAAGAGACAGTGTACTAGAAGAATTTATTCTCGAGTTGCCATCTGCACAACAAAAGAGTATTGTTGATTTAATCCTAAAATCTAGAAACTACAGCTTTAAACAGGACATTGCAGCAATACAAAAAAAGTATGATAACATAGCAACATTAAATGAATTACAAATACATACATACCTTGAAGAAAGGAACTCCTTTGTTATTTCTCTGATTGAGGCACTGTGTGGCTGTTCATTAAAGGAGGATGCATATAGAATCGGTATACTCTTAGAAAGCTTATATAAGTTGAGCAATGCTAATTTCATTGGTCC